>MU761365.1:67122-94922 GCA_026770625.1 Nicotiana glauca | reverse complement strand
ATTTTTTATTTTAAAATAATTTAAAAAATCCAACTTGAAAATACTCCCACCCAATTTTAATGGGTAGTTATTTTTTTTATATATTTATTTTTTATTTTTTAATATTTAATTATAAGATATCTATATTTATTAATCCAAATAAAGTAACCAATTATTTTTATATATATATATATATATATGGTAGTTTTTTATTTTATTTTATTATTTTTGATTTTTATATATTTTTAAATTTAAAAATAATAACCTATAACTAATTATAAACTAAATAACTAACTATGCCATGTGGTATTTTTTTAGGTTGCCACTTGGCTTAAGGAGAGGGGTTTTTTCTCTCCTTTTAATAATATATAGATTTAAAACTCCAATTGAAACTACCTCCCGATTTGAATGGGTTGTTCTTCTCTTTTTTCATTTTTTATAGCTATTTTATTATTTTTTATTTTAAAATAATTTAAAAAATCCAACTTGAAAATACTCCCACCCAATTTTAATGGGTAGTTATTTTTTTTATATATTTATTTTTTATTTTTTAATATTTAATTATAAGATATCTATATTTATTAATCCAAATAAAGTAACCAATTATTTTTATATATATATATATATATGTGGTAGTTTTTTATTTTATTTTATTATTTTTGATTTTTATATATTTTTAAATTTAAAAATAATAACCTATAACTAATTATAAACTAAATAATTAACTATGCCATGTGGCATTTTTTTAGGTTGCCACTTGGCTTAAGGAGAGAGGTTTTTCCTCTCCTTTTAATAATATATAGATGTTATATATGTGGCATGCTTTACTCTAAGTTCAATATTTTACTCTAAGACTTACTAAGTTATTAGTATATATATATACGTATTAGTAGTTATTTTGATATTATTTTCATCATGACTATTCCAGTGATGCATTATAAAGTAGATATTTTAACACCAACTTTTCATGAACTTCAGCAAAGTTCATAAAGAAAAAAGTAAGATTGTTAGCACAAGAAATGAAAACTCGTCCCATTGAATTTGTTTCATTCTCATTTCCTTAAGAGAATGTAATAGCAATATGTGATAAGTCTTAAAGAAGACAAAATTATTACCGTGAAAGTATCAATGGATGTGGACGTGGCAATAGACGAAATTATAATCGTCATCATTGTGATAACGAGAATAATAAGGATTCTCAAAATAATCCTTCACTCTGTGAAAGTAATGTTTGTCATCGATTTGACATGAGATTTTATAAAGCACATATAGATGATTATGGTCTATTTATGATGTGAATGTGACAACATCTGATTTATGAATACATATTCATTCTTGGAAGAATATGAACATACTAGTGGCAGTGAATATACCACACTCACCTCTAGAAGGAGGTTTGAGATGATATAAGAAAATAATGTCATTATTATGGCATAAATGATCATTGGTCACGTACATATTGTACGCCAAAATATTTTGGCAATGTGATTATTAAAGGACAACAATAATGCAAGAAACATATCTTGCATATAATTTTGACCATGAACATAATGGTATAACTTTCTCCTTGAAAGAGATATATGACCATATGAATATTGATGAATATGTGGTAGTACAAAATTAATTAAGAGCTCTGGAAGAGCCAATTATATTATTTTGGAGAAACACAATTGATTACCAATAAGGTATTGTGTTGTAGTAAGTCTCAAAAAAACTTATTTAGTTTCCAAAGTATACGCGAAAGCGGTCGATTATATTAAGACTATAAATAAAGGAAAGATTTAATATCTTCTATTACTACGACTTGTAGCGGAGTAATATATTTGTAAATAGTTACCCGTTTTATTCTCCAATTTGTACTACATAAATAAAAGAACACCACAATAAAGTGGATGTTTATTGATATAAAAACCCATATCATAATAAACTTGGAGTTTATTCATAATTGTACACATCATAATGTAAACATGAAGTCTACCAATATTGATAATTTATCCAGTTGGCATAATTGGTTTAGCCATGTTAATTCAAGAATGATGTGCAAAAATAAAAGAGAATTTACATGGGTAAATATTAAAGAACTAGAAAGTTCTTTACGAATTCTCTTACACATTGCTTGTTCTCATTAATTAATATACCAATTAAAATTGGGATTGAATCTCATGAAATGCTGGAAATATCAAAGGTGAATATGGGTCATTCACCTGCCATATATACCACATAAGATGCATCTATGAGATGATTACATATGCGATTATTATTAACCCGCAACATGGTGTTTGCGAGGTAACTTGCTCAATAATTTAATTTAGAGCATATTCCAGATTTTCTATTCGAGAAGTTCATTTTGATAAGTTGGTTTACATTACAGCTGTTTTAGCAAAATAATTTATTGAGTGCCTCCACTTGATAGCTAAACAATTGCTTATGAAACAAAATTTTGTATATTAGTTTGATATATGTTATATACGAAAATATATTATTTTGTTCCCCCTCACAAGTGGTTCATGATCAGAAACCAAATAATTTTATCTTATTATTATTGATGTGCGGTGTATATTTTGATTAACACCATAAAGTACAAAGATGGGTTCTCAAAGTTGAGAAAACAAGTTAGTTTTTCTAACATGAGGAGGAGGCATGATAAATAGTTGAGAAAATGTTACATGGAATAAATTATCATTTGTATATCTAGATCCTCAGATACGATAATATGAACTTGAAGTTCGTAAAAAGATAATTCATTTGCAATATATTGCAAAGCATGTCATTAGCATTTGTTGACCCAAAGAAAGTAACTATATTCTCATTGCAAATGCTCCTATTAAGTCCTAGAAGGACAAAATCTATGGCACGCTTAAAGCTTATAGACAAATCGGCTTCAAATAAACTTCTTGATAAAGAAGAAGAGCAAATGATCAAAATGATCATAATAAAGGAGGCAAGTGATCTAGAAGATCAAATGACATAACACTTCATAAAATTTCAAGAGAAATTTAGGTACCTGAATATATGAATGAAGAGATCTCTATGTTATGTCATTACGAAAATATATTGAAACTAATATAAAATGTTTGTCGACTACATCTATGATAGCACTAAGTATATATGAGGATCTTAAGTTTGTAGCTTACAGACATAAAAAAATTGGCCAAATGAAAGAGACGCTATTCAAATAGAATTGGTTTCATATGAAATACATGCCGTTTTGGACCTGCAGTTCAGACACTTGAAAGTATAAAATCAATGGTATATGCAATCACTTTTATTTATCTTATATGTTTAGCATGACATGAAAAGTTGATATGCATCTAAAGTCTATTTAAATGGCTTATTTGACTATATTTATATGACAATCCCCAAATGATTTAAATTGCTTGAAGCATATACAATCTTGATCTTGAAGTACCACATCCTCAATGCAAGTTATGCACAGATGTATCTTGCTAGAACTATAAGCATGATAATGTGATAGCGAGAATCCCTCCATAGAGATTTGAAGAGTCATTCTACGATATTTATGAAGACATTATATCTCTATCAAGAATGATGATTTCAAGGTGCAATATATTCATTCAAGTTAATATGGCTGATTTCTTTATTAAATTTCTGCCAAAGATCTTTTGAATATGGTGCACAAGATTGGAATGCGAAAGCTCAAGGATGTGAATTGACGCTCTCATCAGGGGGAGTTAATGCGCGTTGCACTCTTTTTCCCTTACAAGGTTTTGTCCCACTGGATTTTCCTTGCAAGGTTTTTAACGAGGCAACCAATAGGCTCATTTTTAAACACGTGTACTCTTTTTTCTTTTCTAGAATTTTTTTTCCCATTGGGTTTTCTTTTAGTTAAGGTTTTAACGAGGCACATTATCATTGAATAGACGTTCAGGGGGAGTGTTATAAATAGAATTGTATTTATGATGAATGTCTATATTTAGAGAGATTCTAGGGTTCATTACTTGGTGCCTAAGTCACCCTCTCCCTATAAATAGAGGCTTCTATTTCATTGTAATTCATCTCAAATCAATAAGAATTCTCACTCCCTACTTTTCTCTATAATATTGTTTCTTCTTCTTTTATTGTTTCATAATATGTACATTTATTTTCAAATTTTTTTATGTATCTTACTTGTTGCAGTTTAATACGACCACACAAGTTTTTGTCAAACAATATCGAATGAAATGATAAAATTATAATCCTATATACTATTGGTATAAAGTTTATTTTTACATAGTATAATGATGGTATAAATAGTTTATAAATTACGATGGTATTTTAGTATATTAATATACAAGAGTATAGGGAATCCTTCACCCATTATATGTATATATTGTGTTTTATGGAATAATAGTAGATAACTAAATATATACATGGAATAAGTATATACATGATATTATAATAGTCTCTCTCGCTCTCTCTCTATATATATGACATATTTTATTTATATTACTCATATAAATATTCAAAGTACTATGAATATTCAAAGAATATTTGTATGCTAAATTAAAGGAAAGAAATTTATAATAGAAAAAAAAAAAGAAGAAGATATGAATGCTAAAATCAAGCAACTAAAATAGAATAGAAAATAGTAGGAGAGAGAATGTAAAAAGACAAATAAGGATAAAACTGATCCCATAATTTGTGTTACTTATTAATTGTACTCATAATCCTCATCTTGTGCTAATATTGTAAAAGAATATGCTATATATGGAATAAACAAGAATTGATATCATTTTCTTAAATATTTTTTGAAAGATGCTCGGTAATGTATTTTTTTCCAATATATAATATATATTAATTGGTAGAAAATGGCCCTAGTTATAGATATTGGCATCAAATAGTCAATAAATGTATATCACAATAATATGCATATCACAACTTCTTTGTCTATATCAATATGTATATTAAAATTTTATTTTCATTATTTGTGTATAAATAAAATTATTCTTTGTATATATATATATATATATATATATATATAGAGAGAGAGAGAGAGAGAGAGAGAGAGTTATTGTTGCCTTTATATCAATATGTATCACAATAAAAATATTGTATTATTTGTATATCAAAGTGTATAGCACATCAGACGTGTAAGTTTACTTTTCTTCTTTGTGTATATCAAAAATTAATTCTTTTTATATACCAAAATATTATTTAGTCCCACAATTATATTTATTAATTTTATATTTTAGAAATTGCTTAAAAATGATATATCAAAATTTTATTTTCCCTTTTTGATCAATAATTAATAATTATATTATTTGTATATAACAGTGTATAACATAATAATAATGTATATATAAAAAAAGTTTATTAAAATTTTATTTTCGTTCTTTGTATAACACATTTCAGATTGAAAACTCAAGCATATGATTCCCCTATTGTAATCCGTATATATCTCTATGTACATCAGTGATATCTCATGCATATTATGTGTATCTATGTATATCCACAAAAATTTGCGTTATAAATAAGATACACAATGTGATACACACGAGCGTCCATAAATAAATTATGTTATATACATGATATACAAAGTGATATACATAGACGTCCTTACAAACTTATGTGTGATATACACTAACGTACACGATATACAAAGTGATATACACAAATCGTAGTTGGATTTTTCGGTCTAATTGTTTGCCTGAAACCAGTGTAAATCACTTCTAATCTTATTCAAATTTTGTATAAAGCCTCTTTAGGTATTTTCAACCAATTTCAATCACTTTCACTCGTTCAATCCAACCAAAAAAAAGGAAGAGAGAAGAAAAACAAAGTTGAAATATATATATTTTTTTCTCTCTTAGTTTATGCTAATCTTACTAAAATTTTGTATATAGCCTTGTTTAGGTACGCATCAATGTTGAGTGAATCATCGTCCATTTCAATAACATGATTAATTGCCCTTATGTATTTCTCCTAAGTTTGAGAAGGATCCGAAAATTCCTCAAAAACCTAAGAATCTCGTAGCGTTTACATCTTGTAAGTTGCTCTTCTTCGGTTGCGGCAAAAATTAACTAGACGACGTCGGCAAATCATCGGTGGTTGTGGATGTTGATTTGACGATGCAATTGGTGTGGATAAAAGGAAAAATTAAAAAAAATCATAAATTCTCTCCCCTCCGCTTTGAGATAGAAGAAGAAACACAAGGAGAGAAAGGGGGAAGCCAAAATAAGTGTGTAGTTTTTTTTGGAAGAGAATATAAAAAAGAGTAGTTCTTTTAAGATTTGGATAACGCCAATTGTTTGGGGATATCTTTGCCAATTCTAATATAAAGCGAAAAAATTGCAAATTTCTGTTATGAGTTCTTATAGGATGCCATTTTTTCAACTATTTATATCAGATAGTCAAAAAATTATATAAAATTTAAATAATATTTGTATATAACTGTAGGCATATAAATTTTATTAAAATTAAATCCATAAAATAATTTGGACTATATTTTAAATTCAAGATATATTGGTCCAAATAAATATTATGGGCTAATATATAATTGGATTAATTATATAAGTTCAATATATATGGATTAAATAAATAAGTCTTAATCTATTAGGCTAGCTCATTTAATCGGGCTAAAGTGATGAGCCCACTTTATTAAGCCCAAAATGTCATTTTCCTAGAGGCCCAGTTTGGTGCCACGTGTCAAATGACGTAGCACGCCAAGTAAAACGGAAAAGCCAATGTGATCATGCCACGTGTCAAAATGACAAGGCTTGCCAAGTCACACTAAAAGGACAATGAAATCGCGCCACGTGTGCAAGTGACATGTTCTGGCCAATCAAATGCGGCCATGTCATACTTCAATTTGATTGGTCGGAAAAAGTGTGTTCTTATCACAACTCTTCAATCCACAACTATAAATAGGGGTCTTCATAACTCAGAAAAGACACCAGAAGTTATAACAAGAAGCAAGAAAGAGCTCGTGGATTAAACACTGCAAATTCCTCCACAAGTTTCAAGCTTCAAGCAAATAAGTTCAAGTTCAAAAAATCAAGTCCAAGCTCAAGAATGAAGAATGGATCAAGATCAAGTTCAAGCAATCAAGCTCAAGAACAATATCATCGTTCGTGGCAACAAACATAGATTCAAGATCAAGCTCAAAAGCCCTTGAATTTATACTAGAAAAGTAGAATCAGAGGAATCATAGAGATTGTAACACTCAAATTATTCGGAATCAAATACTACGATTGTCGCGATATTTTCGGTCTTGATTTTATTTTTTCGACGCAAATTTATTGTCTACAAATTCTGGCACGCCCAGTGGGACAATCTCTACCTCTCATCTCAACTTTTCAATCACCAAAATTCAATAACATTGAAATGGCTTCAAAGAAAATCAACTCCGTTTCAACTTCCACCAAAGCTGCTAACTCTAGGTTCTATGCTGATGTGGAAAGCATCCTCGATGTCACCTTCGGAAGCTTCGGACCAGTTACGAGGAGCAAAGCAAGCTCTTTAGTACAACAAGCACCCCAAGTGCCGTCCTCGTCAACCCCTGTTTTCGGATCTTCATCCTCAAAAGAAGCAAGATCTTCCACAAACGCATCTGAAGGAGGAAGCGATGTTGCTGAAAAGATCAAGAAAACTCTTACTCTGCTTGACCTTTCCGTATCCAAGCACTCTGCTATGAAGGAAGATGATGACGCTTCAAGTGATGTATCCTCCCCACTTACACCACATAGCGTGAGCCAATCAAGGATCAATCTGCGTGAAAATCTATGCTACTCTCCGTCATCCACGACAATCATACAAGCCATGGTGACAAACACTTCATATATGGAGGAGCAGTTGGCAAACTTGACGGAAGCAATCGCTGGCTTGACCAGATGCATGCAAAATCAAGAGGCTAGAATTGACAAGCTAACAAACATGGTGGGAATATTGATGGAAGAAGAATCTACCCATGCACCTGGCAAGCTCCCAGAAGTTCTAGAGAGTGACTCTCCTCCAAGACAAGCAACATCCACTAAGGCTATCCCTGTCTTATCTGAGGGCATGATTCCAATCGATCAACTGAAGGAGTTCATCGAAGGAACCATTAAGAACAAATATGAAGTTATTGCCAAATCCTACCTTGCATATGCAAAGACGTACACTGCAAGGGTCGATATGTTGAAGATGCATGCTGGCTATCAACCTCCGAAGTTTCAACAGTTTGATGGTAAAGGTAACCCAAAGCAACATGTTGCGCACTTCGTGGAGACGTGCAACAATGCTGGGACTTATGGAGATTACCTCATCAAGCAGTTTGTCTGCTCACTAAAAAGAAATGCTTTTGACTGGTACACGGACCTCGAGGCTAGATCTATCGAAAGCTGGGATCAACTAGAGCAAGAATTCCTCAATCGCTTTTATAGCACAAGACGCACAGTGAGTATGATAGAGCTTACAAATACTCGTCAACAAAAGGGGGAACCAGTTATCGATTTTATCAATCGTTGGAGGAATACAAGCCTTAACTGCAAAGACAGGCTTAGTGAAGCTTCAGGCATAGAGATGTGCATCCAAGGCATGCATTGGGGATTGTGCTACATTTTTCAAGGTATCAAGCCTAGCTCATTTGAAGAACTTGCAACTCGTGCCCATGACATGGAATTGAGCATGGCCTCCGCTGGAAATGAAAGGCTTCCCATCTATGAACCTCGCAAAGGGAATGACAAGCAAGAAGTTAGGAGGTGGGTCAAGTTCGTACCCAAGTCTGAAAGCAAAGAAGCTATGAATGTCAATACATCACCTATGAAGTTCACGACGAAGGTGAGCAAGAAGCAAAGTATGAAATCCACTTCTTTTCAAGACAAGCCAAGTGGAAAGTTTACTCTATAAGAGATGCAGGAGAAAGAGTACCCATTCCTGGATTCATATGTGCCAGCCATTTTCGAAGAACTCCTCGAGTTAAATCTCATTGAGCTTCCGGAGATGAAGCGACCAAATGAAGCTGGGAAAACAAATGACCCAAACTACTGCAAATATCACCGACTTGTAAGCCACCCTCTGGAGAAGTGCTTTGTCTTCAAGGACAAAGTCATGGACTTGGCTCGCGAAAAGAAGATCGTGCTTGAAGATGAGAAAACAAGCGCAAACCAAGTCTCTATCACCTTTGGCTCATTAAGTCCGGATAAATTATGTGGTTTTAAAGAAACTAAAGATGAAGAATTACTGGAGAGCGATAAAGCTGAAGTCAATCAACCTAATGATAATGAAGGTTGGACATTGGTAAATCATTGTAGGCACCACAAAAGGAGCCCACAAAAAGAATCAATAGAACAACAACAAGGAAAATAATGGTGCAAAGACCAAGGAGACGGAATCCGGTTAAATATTTGAAGAAATCAAAAGTGGAGGTGCACCATCCTCAAAAGCCACGACATCCAGTGACCTTGGATGAGTTCTTACCAAGTTGGTTCCGTACGAAGATTTCCCTTGAGGGTATTGAGGCCTCCTGTTGCAACGCTGATAAAGGGGAAGAGAAAAGTGATGTCCTACCGTTGGCACCATCTTTGGAAAAGCTCATCGAGTCCACTCCTCAAGAAGTTAATGCTTGTGAGGAAAAAGTCACATTCACAAATGACAGTCTTCTGCTAGGTGGCACTCTTCATAACCGCCCATTGTACCTGATTGGCTATATGCGTGATGAAAAGGTAAATTGAATTTTGGTTGATGGAGGATACTCAGTGAACATTTTGCCAATTCGCACTGTGAAAGAACTTGGTATTCCCATTAACGAACTCTCAAAAAGTCGTGTGATGATCCAAGGATTCAACCAAGGGGGGCAAAGAGCCATAGGCACGATCACGCTGGAAATCACCATTGAAGATATGCAATCAAGTGCATGGCTACATGTGATCGATGCAAATACTTCATACAACGTCTTGCTTGGAAGGCATTGGATACATGAGAACAAAGTGGTTCCATCTACATACCATCAATGTTTAAAATACTATGAAAGTGAAGTCGAGAAGACAATAATTGCTGATGATGAGCCATTCACAGAGGCTGAGTCACTCTTCGCCGATGCAAAGTTCTACTTGAAGAACCGCATTGTGAAAGAGCTAAAAGCTGATGATGGTGTGAAAAGCAAGAATAAAGAGCCCTCAACTAAAAGAGAAGAGGCGACTACTGGTGAAGCCAAAGCTGTTAGTAAGAATGCACAACCCAATGTGAATAAATCTTATGGAGGGAATATTACACCTTATGGAAAGAAAGTAAGTCCAGCGCTCCAATATGTCCCTAAAAGGAAGAAAGATGAAGGCGAACCATCTAATCGCCAAGCTAGCATGCTAAAGGAGTTAACTCTCCCGGTCAAACGAATTGAGGCAGTAAAGTCGTCCTCAAAGCCGCTTGTAGGGTTTGTAGCCCAAAATCGTTTATAGAATGTGGTACTTCCTACAAAGTGAACAGATGAAGGATTTGACCCTAACGCTTACAAGTTATTTGCAAAAGCTGGATACAATCCCAATGAGCCGTCAAAGTTAGGGAAGCTCCCATCAGAAGATGCAACGAGGCAACCACGTGAAGGTTTGGGATACAAGCAACCATCACCAGTGCGCATTTCAATAAGAAGGGCGAACATCAATTATATCACTGTAGAAGATGAATCAGCCGCTTCTAACAAGCCTTCTGTCTTTGATCGACTTGGAAAATCACCTGTGCGGACCTCCTATTGGGTCCACTAAAGAAGGGAAACAAGTTCCGGAGAAATTTTCAAAGCATAAGAACACCCGCTTCGCCCAAAATCTATGAGATCTCTAAGGATTTCCAAAGTTTGGTTCCTTCTAGAATGAGGCGACAAACAAAACTGGTGGTTTCATGTAAAGAAGTATTGAAGGTAAAGCCATCTATTGTGGTCTATACTAAGGAATGTGATGAAAATGAAGAAAGTATAGGTTCTTCGTATCATGTCACTGTACAAGGCGAGAATGTTGTTTCGTCTTCGATGGAAGATAATGCGGAATTGGAGGATGTTTCGCCATGTTATCACATATCCTTCAATGATGGGGACCCTCAAGAAGATGAAGATACGAAGGATGCTCCACCTGAACTTGAAGAAGGAGTGAAAACGACAGTTGATGCCTTAAAAGAAGTTAACCTTGGTACCGAAGAAAATGCTCGACTTCGATTAGCAGAGTTGGAGGCTCTTGATGAGAAGAGGTTGGAAGCTCAACATAGTCTTGAATGTTATCAAGATCGATTGTCTCGCGCCTTCAATAAAAGAGTTCGTCCGAGATCCTTTCAAGTAGGAGATCAAGTCCTTGTCGTACGGAGACCCATAATTACTTACCATAAACCTGTAGGGAAGTTCACTTCAAAATGGGATGGGCCATATGCCGTACAAGAAGCTTATTCAAGTGGGGCTTACAAGCCGGTTGATGCAAATGGTATGAGAATCGGCCCTATCACCGGCAAGTTTTTGAAAAAGTATTATCCATAAAGTTGCAAGTAATAACGCTCCTCGACGTACGAGCCTAAACTGCAAGTCATGACGCTCCTCAACGTACGAGCCTAAACTGCAAGTCATGATTCTCCTTGACGCACGAGCATAAACTGCATGTTACTCCTGGCCCGCATGAGTCTAAACTGTGTATGGCCCCTAAAAAAAAGTCCGCTAGGTTGAAAATCTCGAAAGAGGCGGCCTAGGCAAAAGTTAGGACACAAAAAAAAAGAGTCCGCTAGGTTGAAAATCTCAAAAGAGGCGGCCTAGGCAAAAGTTAGGACACAAAAAAAAAGTCCGCTAGGTTGAAAATCTCGAAAGAGGCAGCCTAGGCAAAAGTTAGGACACAAAAAAAAGGAGTCCACTAGGTTGAAAATCTCGAAAGAGACGGCCTAGGCAAAAGTTAGGACACAAAAAAAAAGAGTCCGCTAAGTTGAAAATCTCGAAAGAGGCGACCTAGGCAAAAGTTAGGACATAAAAAATAAAAAAAATAAAAAAATAAAAAATCGCCTTGTCTGAACTACAGTATGACTTGATCCTCTTCGCCGAGGTACGTAGGCAGCTTAGAGTTTCATTCTAAGTTCAGTCGCATAAGTTCAAAAGATACATATTGCCCCAATTGTTGTTCGAATGAAGTATGAAGGAACGCAAGATCAAGCTGAAATGTCATCCTCGTGTTGAACTTTGACCTCATTTGATTTAAAGGGGGCAACCCTCTATGGTAAATTGATATCTTCGATGTGCCAATTTTAGGAGGATGTCAAGTCTTCAAGTTCGACGGTCTTCAAGTTGAAGTCTTCGTGTCAGTCGGTCTTCAAGTTGAAGTCTTCAAATCCGTTGATCTTCAAGTTGGAATAATTAGGTCCTCCAAGTCTCAAAGTTGAAGTCTTCAAGTTCATCGGTCTTCAAGTTGAAGTCTTCAAATCCGTTGATCTTCAAGTTGAAATATTTAGGCCCTCCAAATCTCAAAGTTGAAGTCTTCAAGTCTGTCGGTCTATAAGTTGAAGTCTTCAAATTCCCCGATCTTCAAGTTGAAATATTTAGGCCCTCTAAGTCTTAAGGTTGAAGTCTTCAAGTTCGTCTGTCTTCAAGTTGAAGTCTTTAAATCCGACGGTCTTAAAGTTGAAATATTTAGGCCCTCCAAGTCTCAAAGTTGAAGTCTTCAAGTCCGTCGGTCTTCAAGCTGAAGTCTTCAAATTCGTCGATCTTCAAGTTGAAATATTTTAACCGTCGGTGTAATGGTCTTCGCTTCAGACAAAAGAAACCTTTGACTTAGACGGTGTAATGGTCTTTGCTTCAGACAAAAGAAATCTTTGACTTAGACGGTGTAATGGTCTATGCCTTAAATAAAATGAAGTTAAATCTTCAAACAAGATGAAGTCATTAGCTTAGACGGTGTAATGGTCTTTGCTTCAGACAAAAGAAATCTTTGACTTAGACGGTATAATGGTCTTTGCTTCAGACAAAAGAAATCTTTGGCCCAGACGATGTAATGGTCTATGCGTTAAATAAAATGAAGTTAAATCTTCAAAAAAGATGAAGTCATTAGCTTAGACGGTGTAATGGTCTTCGCTTCAGACGAAATAAATCTTTGGCCCAGACGGTGTAATGGGCTATGCCTTAGATAAAAATGAAGTTAAATCTTCAAACAAGATGAAGTCATTAGCTTAGGCGGTGTAATGGTCTTTGCTTCAGACAAAAGAAATCTTTGGCCCAGCCGATGTAATGGTCTATGCGTTAAATAAAATGAAGTTAAATCTTCAAACAAGATGAAGTCATTAGCTTAGGCGGTGTAATGGTCTTTGCTTCAGACAAAAGAAATCTTTGGCCCAGCCGATGTAATGGTCTATGCGTTAAATAAAATGAAGTTAAATCTTCAAACAAGATGAAGTCATTAGCTTAGGCGGTGTAATGGTCTTTGCTTCAGACAAAAGAAATCTTTGGCCCAGCCGATGTAATGGTCTATGCGTTAAATAAAATGAAGTTAAATCTTCAAACAAGATGAAGTCATTAGCTTAGGCGGTGTAATGGTCTTTGCTTCAGACAAAAGAAATCTTTGGCCCAGCCGATGTAATGGTCTATGCGTTAAATAAAATGAAGTTAAATCTTCAAACAAGATGAAGTCATTAGCTTAGGCGGTGTAATGGTCTTTGCTTCAGACAAAAGAAATCTTTGGCCCAGCCGATGTAATGGTCTATGCGTTAAATAAAATGAAGTTAAATCTTCAAAAAAGATGAAGGCATTAGCTTAGACGGTGTAATGGTCTTCGCTTCAGACGACATAAATCTTTGGCCCAGACGGTGTAATGGTCTATGCCTTAGATAAAAATGAAGTTAAATCTTCAAACAAGATGAAGTCATTAGCTTAGACGGTGTAATGATCTTTGCTTCAGACGAAATAAATCTTTGGCCCAGACGATATAATGGTCTATGCCTTAGATAAAATGAAATTAAATCTTCAAACAAGATGAAGTCATTCGCTTAGACAGTGTAATGGTCTTTGCTTCAGACTAAATAAATCTTTGGCCCAGACGGTGTAATGGTCTATGTCTTAGATATAAAATGAAGTTAAATCTTCAAACAAGATGAAGTCATTAGCTTAGACGGTGTAATGGTCTATGCCTTAGATAAAATGAAGTTAAATCTTCAAACAAGATGAAGTCATTAGCTTAGACAGCGTAATGGTCTTCGCTTCAATAAAGTCATTAGCTTAGACGGTGTAATGGTCTTCGCTTTAGACAAAATAAATTTAGCCCAAACAGTGTAAAGGTCTATGCCTCAGATAAAATGAAGTTAAACAAGATGAAGTCAGTAGCTCAGACAGTGTAATGGTCTTCGTCTCAGATAATAAATCTTTGGCATAAACGGTGTGATGTTCTTTGCCTAAGATAAAATAAATCTTTGGCTTAGACGGTTAACGGTTAATGAGTACTCATCCCTTCACACCCCAAGGTTGTCTTCTTCATGCATGGATCATCTTGTTGAACAAGAGCATATTTTTCTCGCTTGACCTACAACAGAAAAAAAAAACAAGAAAAGCACAAGAAAAAAAGAAGAAATTACTTTCGTGTTAATGCTTCCGAATCTGCAAAAAATAGACTCAAATGGCTTGCAAAATACTGCGAATCGATACTCAACAAATTCTGACCCCAAACGTTTCAGATTATCGCTGCTTCATCAAAACTTTTGTATCTCGATGCTTGAATGTCAGAATTGAAAACCGTTTAATTTTACAGAAACTAAACTTCAAGATCTACAACATACCTGAAATTCAGATTTAAACTCCTTCAGGATCGTTCTAGATGAATTTTCGAAGTCAAGTGCGCAAAGCTGTGAAAAGGAAAAAAATACAGCAAAGTGCAAAAGGGATTCTAGGTCCACGTAATGCCACATAGGAGAATAAACAACAATTCTTGCTGATTGTGCAAAGAATCTCAAAGCATGCTGATTACGTAAAGGAAAAAGAACAAAACGATAAAGCAGTGAGGTCCTTAAAGCAACCAGTGCCACAGTGCGAATATGAAAAGTAGAGATAGATTTACCTTTCACTATACTGAGGCTAAATCTAAAAGTTGCTGAAGAGTGCTTCCAAATAGCACAGAAAAACCCTATTTATAGATGTCATGAGGCGGCAACGCTTCTTTACTTCTACAAGCAATCGGGTTTGCAGTGTCCAATTTGGACTCAAATTGGCTTCTTGAAGCGCAAGTATCGAAATTCGAGATATTATTCTTCTTCTTAAATAAACTTTCCGATTTTTTTTTTTTTTGGAAATTTTGCATTGAGATTGGTTCAGAAGTTCGCTGTTGGTACTTCAAGCCTCTCTTAAAGTTAGACACGATTACGACGGGGCATTTGTAGGCATATAAATTTTATTAAGATCAAATCCATAAAATAATTTGGACTATATTTTAAATTCAAGATATATTGGTCCAAATAAATATTATGGGCTAATATATAATTGGATTAATTGTATAAGTTCAATATATATAGATTAAATAAATAGGTCTTAATCTATTGGGCTAGCCCATTTAATCGTGCTAAAGTGATGAGCCCACTTCATTAAGCCCAAAATGTCATTTTCCTAGATGCCCAGTTTGGTGCCACGTGTCAAATGACGTGGCACGCCAAGTAAAACGGAAGAGCCAATGTGATCATGTCACGTGTCAAAATGACAAGGCATGCCAAGTCACACTAAAAGGCCAATGAAATCGCGCCACGTGTGCAAGTGACATGTTCTGGCCAATCAAATGCGGCCATGTCACACTTCAATTTGATTGGTCGGAAAGAGTTTGTTCTTATCACAACTCTTCCCTTCCACAACTATAAATAGGGGTCTTCATAACTCAGAAAAGAGACCAGAAGTTATAACAAGAAGCAAGAAAGAGCTCGTGGATCAAACGCTGCAAATTCCTCCACAAGTTTCAAGCTTCAAGTTCAAGTTCAAGAAATCAAGTTCAAGCTCAAGAACGAAGAACGAATCAAGATCAAGTTCAAGCAATCAAGCTCAAGCTCAAGCTCAAGAACAAGATCATCGTTCGTGGCAACAAACATAGATTCAAGATCAAGCTCAAAGGCCCTTGAATTTATACTAGAAAAGTAGAATCAAAGGAATCATAGAGATTGTAACGCTCAAATTATTCGGAATTAAATACTACGATTGTCGCGATATTTTCGGTCTTGATTTTATTTTCTCGACGCAAATTTATTGTCTACAATAACATACATAATGTGTATGTGAATGTGTATGTGTATATATACAAAAAACATATATTTTTCGACTATTATTTTGAGAGCGGCTATATGTGTTATTTTCCCATCCACACTTTTCTATAAACTAGATCACTCAAAAGACTGGCCAGCAAAACATTGAAAAAATATAACACTTCTAGGGGTAATCTTTAATTTTTGACCCCCGCTTGCCCCGAACTTGAAGTTCAAAAGCTAAAAACGATTCCTATAGGTCATACGAGAGACAACACATTATTTTTCCCGCTTAATCTATAGCTAAAAACATGTAAAGTTACTTCGTAGTTGTGTTACTTCCTCTGGTTCAAAATAAATGATTTTCCCCGATTTCAAGAGTGAATTAATTATTTTTTTCCTACATTGCACTTGGAGTAATTAATGTTGGAGTATGTGTTAGGAGTGTTTATACGAAAAGATAGTAAAGGTTAATATGGTCAATTTTATTGCTAATTAATGTTAAAATGGGAATTTCTTAATTGTGTTAAAACAGCCAAAAAATCACTTATTTTGGACGGGGGGAGTATTTAATTTTGGCTCAATGTCATAATTAATTGCTTATTTTTCCAAGAAAGGAACTTAAACTAAGGTGTTCTGCTTACGGCATAATAAGGATTCAAGTTAATTATGCTAATTTCTTTAAAAAAATTAAGTTATCAATATATTTTAACCTGTTATACACTGAAGGCGAAAATTATCAATATATTTTAAGCCATAAAAAAAGCACTAGAATACTGTCTCTGATAAACAACATGTTAAGCAAGTTCCTAAAAAACATGATGTAACCTTCTTTTTCACGTAAAACTTAAAGCTAAAATCTACTTTTTGGACTGATGTTAAACCATCTCTAAGATAATTCACTCCAATCTTTCTCAGGTGTTAGCGTTTTGACATTATTAATTCTACTCTCTTCAATTTCCATGATTAATCTTGTCCCTTGCCCTCTTCCACTTCTCTACATTCACTAACCTTGCATACATTTTCCTAATCTTGTTAAGTCTTTGGGACTGCTGCAGAATTATTTCAGAAACAGAAGGACTTTCACTGAAAATAATCTCATATCCATCTCTATATGAATCCATTCCTTCAGATAATAGTTGCCAGAATAAGCCGCCGGCCGCCGCGCCACCGCCTTTAGCTGACCAATATATACTGGAATAAACTGTGTTGAAGACTATGTCTCTTTGTTCAGGTGTAAAACCAGCACCTTTGTATGTTTTACCAAACTCAGCAAATATAAGAGGTTTCTTGAGAATTGATTGAGCATCTTGAATATGCACTTTGAGCCAATCGTTCAGGAAATTAAGTTGGGCTTCATCATCTTGCCCAGTCAACCTATCATGTGAATTGTAAAATTTCATGACACATGTATTTGGTTCCTGTGAAAACAGTCTGTCGCAGAAATACAAGGTAAGGCTGCGTATAATAGACCGTTATGGTTCCGCCCTTCTTCGGACCCAGCGCATAGCGGGAGCTTAGTGCATTAGTCAGCCTTTTATTTTCCACTAACCAGCCAAATACTAGAAAATATTTTTTTTTGCAGGAAAATATATTTTTTTATGGAAAATGACTTTTGTCGCTAAAAAACGGAAGCTAAGAGAGAGGCTATTTGGATAAATACCATTGATCGGGGTACGAGTGAACAGTGGCAAAATCAATTTCTGGAATTTGATTATTTGCAATGAAATCTGTTCCAACAAGAAAGTTTGGATTATATTGCTGCTTCTGAGCATCTGAATGTCCATAAAATCCTTCTAGTCCAGCTTCTACTAGGTGACTACTGTCGATAGATTTAATATATGAAGCCATTTCTGTAATCCAAGTCTGTAAAACAAGTACAACTGATTAATTTAGTCTCAGCCTTAATCATGGAAATTAGTACCAAATATGCAACAGTAGGGGTGCACTCACTGACCATTCCCGGAACTAAGGATCTTTACGTAAATAGCCGGTCAGATTCATTATTTTACTTTTTTTAGCCGGTATATATAGATTACACTAATTATATGCGGTTATATTCATACATGGATTAGATTACACTAATTTTAGTTTAAGCAATTGGTTGGAACAGTGGCGGAGGTAGAGTGTTGGGACCGGTTTCGGCCGAACCCAGTAACTTTGATTCGAACCCTGTGTTTGTCTTACAAAATGCATTGAATATGTATAAATGATTAATTTAGAACCCAGTAACTTTTAAACATTAGAATTCTGAACCCATAAGCTTAAAATTTTGGCTCCGCCTCTGGATTGGAAGGCTATTTATATAAAATAATTCAACTATATATGGAGTTAAAAGTCTTTAAAATTTACCCCAAGTCAAGCACATTGACACAAAAGATGGTACTACCATTATGTGAAAACTGAATCACTACCTAATTCAGAGGGGGGCCAAATAGGTAAGGATTCAGTGCCTAATCCTACTAAGCTATCACAAGAAAAACAGGACTTTCCACTAAAGTTTACCAACTTCTAACTGCCACAATGAGAGGCTGGAAATAACACTTGATTTTGGCATAAAGTTATCTTCATAATGAAAGATATGTGGATGGACAGGACAGTACAATACAAACACATAATCATAGTAAAAGTTGAATCTTTCAGTAAACTCAGTGCATTAACCATTTCTAACCTTATTAATAATAGATTTATCTGTGAATTATCTCTAAACACAGGTAATTATGTGATATATTTAGGCAAAATGAAGAAACATGGGAGATAACAATGTTAATTTTCTAAGGCAAAAGAAGAAGAAAGAAATGTTATTACCTGGATAGTAATTCCTGATGGATCAGAAGGACATCTGGGCTCATTCATAAGCTCCCAAGCCATTATTGTGGGATCATCTTTGTATACAACTCCAGTTATGCTGTTTCTTCTTGTTAAAACTGCCTATTTTAGCAACAAATATTATTGATGGAAAAAAAAAAACCATATTTTTTAATACTTCTAACATAATGGTTAGCTTTGATTAGTCAAAAAAACAATACAGTATGTTGTTGTTACATGTATGGAAAGTACTACTCTTAAACAGAGTCGCATGTACATATGTCACGTTTCACCGGAATAATAAAGCAGACTACTCGCTATATATAATAGGTTAAATTATAGTAATAATTAAAAAAAATTACATTGTGAATGCGTTAAATTTAATTATAAAAAAGGCTAGAAAGGTAAAGAAAGCACAGTAAAATTTGCATACTATACCTTAATGTGGTTTCTGAAGTAGCCCTTAACAACATTGTTTGAAAAGAAATCATCCTCTGATTGTAAGGATTCACCCTGACTTTTTGCCCAGTCTACATATTGTTTCCTTCCTCCAAAATCCTTGTAGTTGTTAACCAAGCTCAAGATTAGCTTAATCCCATTTTTCCCAGCTTCAGATATCGCAAAATCCAAACCCTTCCAAAGATTTAAAAAAAAATAATATCAGACCTCATTAACTCAGAGAATAACACATAATTACAGCCAGTGAGCTTTTATCGTACGGGTTCAACTGAACTCAATATTTTGATCATAAAATTATATGTGAAAAATCATGAAATTTCAATAAATATTAGATTCTGAACTCATAATTCCAAAAGTACGTAAATTTGCTACTGAGAATTGAAACCATCAAAATTTAAATCCTGAATTCACACAACATTCTTAATGCCCAATAAAAAAAAACCCAAGAAATTCTCAGACAAACAACAATAGCAATAGCAATAATCCAGTAAAGTAAAGTAGTGTGTACGCAGATCTTACGCAGACCTTGGAGAAGTAGAGAGGTTGTTTCTGCTAGACCCTCGGCAAAAATATTAGAAAAATAAAAGAAAAAATTACCTGAAACATTTTTTCATTATAGGATCCAGGATAGTATTGTAGAGGTGAATATCCACCATCACTAAAAGCCCAAGTTCTTCCAACAGTAAGGCCATGGTTTGCAGCTTCTTCAAGAGCAGAAGAAACTTTGTCTCTTTGGGATGAATCAGAAGCAATATACATAAGCCAATAAGCATTGAATCCATTTGCATAAAATGGACTCTCATTTAACATGAAATGCACATCTTTTGTTGTTATAAATCCATCCCTTACCACAGCTGCTCTAACATGTAAAAACAAGTAGAGGAACAAGAAAAAAGGAACCCATAGATTCATCTTCCTAAATTAATGTAATAAAATTTAAGGTTGTCTCTCTTTTTCTCTCTCTCTAGTGACACAGGGAAAGAACTTAAAATAGATCAGTTTCAAACAGAGAAGGGAAAGTCCATAAAAGTTAACTTCAGGCTGTTCATGTACTTGTCTATGCCATTACATCTTTCTCTAACAGCATCCTTCAGAATCGATCTTTTATGTTATGTTATAATATATGTCCTCTAGCACTTTTCTATAACAAACGTGACTATTATGGAGAGGTTTGACTGTATGCAATTTCTTGACTATTTGATCCCATTTTTTATTTTCTTAGTTTTCACTCTTCCCTAAAATATCTTTAATCTATATTCTTTTCTTTACCATTAATGAAAGTTAAAATATTATAATTGTTGTTTATTTTGTTTCACAAAGTTATTATGAGGATCTTAATAAAACCATAGAAATTGCTTAATGGGTATAATAGTTGGAAAAAAAAAATGGCATGGAAAATTTTAAAGAAGGGCTTCTATTTGCACGTTACAGTCATAAATGTTATGGACGATAATGATTTTTGAACACTTTTTTGGTAAAACGAAATGACTTCCTTTTTCTTCCGTGTTCTTTACAAAATAGTTTCTTCTTGTAAATGTTAAAACAGATTTTCACAGTACCAAAAATGGTAAGCCGTGCTATAAAACCTAAAGAAGGAGCCCTGTTCTCATTAATAATTAATAATAATAATAATATTAATAATTAATAATAATAATAATAATGGCTTATAAATATCTCATCGATTTCATTGAAATGAAGGCATAACATACCATTTCATAATGCTTCTTGTTGTTGGCTCAATGCCATATCGTTTCTCTTATTTTTTTCTTGTTCGTTTCTTTCTTTTAAAACTTATTCTAATTTGGGATAAGCCGGCAAATAGAGGGTAAGTGAAAGGGAAAAAAATAAAAAGATTTTTATAAATGGATTCTGCTCGAGCATTAGTCTAGTTTATCAAACTCTTTGTTCTCTCTGAAATGGTAAAATTGTGGTTCAATTTTGGAATCAAAATGTTGAGTTCTTTTTTGTTATCTTGCTAAAGGTGTTTTTGTATTTTAGGTAGAAGTTTGGTAGTGAAAAAAGAATTACTAGAAGTCATGATTCTTTCATTTATTACCCAAATAATCAAAATGTTTTGGGGTAAGTTAATCTAACACAACCAAGATACTAGAAAAGTATGGAAAAGTGGGTAGGTTAACAATTAATCATCCCATGCGCCAATGCTTTGGCCAAAAATCACGAAAAAAAAAAAAAAAAAAAAACTAAAATTTAACTAAACAAATTATCACACAAATCACGGATATACTAAGTTAATGTCCATTTATTTAGGAAAAGTTCTCAGAAAAGTTGACCAAATACTGAGACAAAAAATCTTTCGCATTACAAGGGTCAAATTTATTATTTCGGTGAGTTTAGACCGTAATTTTTCAGTAGATTTTCAAAACAATCAATATAAATGTTATTTGAAGGCATATGTTATTCCAAAAAAAAAAAAATCTAAACACAGGATCTCTTCAAATATATTTCAAACTTAAAGCTTCTTCAGTTGTATAATTTAAGTGAACTTTTGACCACTACTTTATTTTGACTGTATCTCACTGTTTGACATTCATTATATTATATTGATTAAGGTACTATATTGTAATATTGTTCCCTATTAGCTTAATTTGGGAACTGGGATCTTAGTGGATTAAAACCAGATCCTTGATACATGCTTTCAATTTCCAGATCGAGAAAGTGGAAATAAATAAACTACGAAAGGTTATAAGAACAAGTTATCTTTTGCGTGTCTTATGATTATCATATTTTATTTCATTGTCTCATTTTTTTTTTTCATAATAGAATTTGATAATCCCCGTGAGAAGCAATCATAACGCAAGCAACCAACACGGGTTGCGGTCGAGTGACAAGTACTCTTTTATCCTTAACCAGAGCTCTCGTGCTTCTTTATACCCAGAGTTGCTAGCTGAACAACAATTTTTTTCCCTTTTGCTACAGTCATTCTGTTAGGACCGAAATAATAAAGTGTCATGCAGAAATTAGTAAATCAAACTTTCGACGATGATAAATCAGATAACAAAGAGAAATATACTAAAAAGAGACAAGAACATTATATTTAACGTGGTTCGGTCAATTGACCTATGTTCACAGCGAAGATGAGCAATCCACTATAATAAAAGAGAGTACAAAATATCGAGAGAACAATCTCACGAAGAGACAAACACAAGTGACACACTAACTCTTATCCCATAAAGTTATCCCTCTAAACACGACTCTCAAGTCCCATATGGCTATATTGTGGATGCTCCTGAATGAGAAAGACGGATCTTCAATTTATAGAACTCCTAATCTTTTCCTACAAGAAAAGGGACCAGCCAAATATGAAAGAATTATATTTTCCTTCTAAAAAAAGAAAAATCCAATTATAGTAATATATATTGTCCAATCATTCATGATGTTAAATTCCACCATTATCGACTGGTGGTCAAGCTCAGACAAGAAGGAAAAAGATGGAAACTGTGAGGGGAAGCTTCTGGATCAATTGTATCATCTATTTATTAAGAGAGAAACTGAAACTTTCATTACAAAAATGAATAATTGTCTAACTAATATACACACATGTGTGTGTGTGTGTGTGTATATATATATAAAATTCACTATCTTCTCTTAGTTATCACTAACAACTATCCTAATTGTTGTTATAACTAACTATTAACAACTAACTACCAATAAGCTAGAATGACAGCCTGTCACGTAACACTCAGCACTAGCTTCCAGCTGTCATTGCAGCACTTCAACACCCCCGTTCAAGTTAGGTGGTGTGAAGATATTCAACACTCTTAGCTTGGATAACAAATGATAGTGTTGCATGATTCCAAGCCCCTTTGTCAAAATATCTGCTTCTTGCTCTTCTGTTGGTACATACTTAGGATGTACCATTCCTTGCTGCACCTTTTCTCTTATTAAATGGCAATCAACTTCTATGTGTTTTGTTCTTGCATGAAATACTTTGTTGCTAGCTATCTGCATTGTTACCTTGCTATCTGTAAATAGTTGAACTGGGGCATCAATATTGACTTCTAACTCCTTGAATAAACCTAGTAGCCATATAAGCTCAGCTACTGTCAGGGTCATGCTCCTATACTCTGATTCTGCTGAGCTTCTTGCTACTATGCTTTGTTTCTTCGATTTCACGCTAACAAGGAGTTCCCCAGCTTCACCAAGTACCCTGTTACACATTTCCTTGAATTTGGACAGCTTGCCCAATCTGCATCACAAAATGCTCTTAAGGTTGTGCTCTTTTCTGCACTCATCAATACTCCTAATCCTGGCTCATTTTTTACATACTTCACAATTCTGTAGGTTGCTTCAAGGTGTGACTCCTTAGGGGACTGCATGAATTGGCTTAAAGTCTGCACACTATATGTTATGTTTGGCATGGTTAGTGTCAAGTAAAGCAGCTTCCCAACTAGTCTTTGATACTTTCTTACATCTTCTAATGATGTGTCATCACTGAGTTCACAGTGCTCATCATATTCAGTAGTGGTGAGTTTTTTGTTCTGCTCCATTGGAGTTAACGCAGGTTTGGAACCTGATAATCCTAATTCTGCAATCAGCTCCAAAGCATATTTTATTTGGCAAAGCAAGATTCCCTGTTGTGACCTGCACACCTCTATTCCTAGGAAGTATTTCAGAGTTCCTAGGTCCTTCATCTTAAAGCTATTTTGTAAGGTGTGTTTGGCTTCTTGAATAAGGCCAGCATCATCACCTATAATGAGAAGGTCATCCACATACACAAGTATTATGACTTGTCTGTTGTGTTTCTTCAAGATGAAAAGAGAATGATCATGTTTGCTTTGTTTGAAACCAGCTTGTAGGAGTGCAGTAGTGAGCTTGAGGTTCCACTGTCTAGAATCTTGTTTGAGACCATAAAAGGATTTGAGTAGTCTACAACCAGCCCCTTGGCTACCAAATCCAGGAGGTAGTTGCATGTACACTTCTTCCTCAAGATCACCTTGGAGGAAGACATTGTGAATATCCATCTGAAACAATGGCCACTGGTTCATGGCTGCTAAGGCAATGACAGTCCTGATGGTTATCATTTTAACCACATGAGAAAATGTTTCTTGATAGTCCAACCCCTCTTGTTGACTGTAACCTTTAGCAACTAATCTAGATTTGTACCTCTCTATTGTTCCATCTGATCTATGCTTGATTTTGTACCCACTTGCAACCAATAAGGACCTTGCCTTTAGGAATAGGAACTACCTCCCATGTGTGATTGCTGACTAAGGCATCTATTTCAGCTTGTATATCATCTGTCCATTTTTTATCCTTCATTGCCTGATGGTATGGTGTAGGTTCAATATTTGTTGTCATTACAGTAAGATAACTCTAATAAGCACTACCTAATGTGTCATACCACATGTAGTTGGACATAGGATATAGACAGGTAGAAGAGGAAGGTTTCATAGTTGGACATATGTAATCTTTGGTCCATACTGGTGGTCTAGGCCCTCTGTTGGATCTTCTGAGCTGCATATGTGATGCTTCCTCATGTGCTATCTCAGTGGTCTGGACCTCTCAACATCATTGTCAGATAAGTCATCCAGTTGGTTGCAGCATCATGTTCATTATGTAGTTGATCTAGTTGCTGATTAGGAGTGAGCATTTTCTGAGTAGAAGCTGCATGTTGTTCTGTTGCATAGTGTCTGGTTGCATCAAAAAATAATGGAGGTACTTTTCCTTCTTTCATCATCAAGAATGGAAACACATCCTCTCTAAATGTAACATATCTGCTGACAAAAAACCTTTTGTCCTTGAGACTGTATAATCTGTATCCCTTTTGAGATGTGGAATAGCCCATATGAATTGTTGCTACTGCTCTAGGCAGAAGTTTATCATGCTGCCTGGTAACTGTAGCAAAACAAAGACACCCAATGACCCTTAAGTGTAGTAGTGAAGGTGATGATTTGTGAAAAACCTCATATGGTGATTTGACATTTAGCACATAAGATGGCAACCTATTTATTAGATACACAGCTGCTAGGGCACAATCTCCCTAGAAATGTAGTGGTATACCCCCTTGGAACCTTAGTGCCCTCGCCACCTCTAGGATATGCCTATGTCTCCTTTCCGCCACTCCATTTTATTGTAGAGTGTATGGACAACTACTTTGATGTAGTATCCCATTGTCTGGTAAAAAGGTTGTACATTCAAAGCTAAAAAACTCGGCTTCATTATCAGTTCTAAGGCATTTAACATTGTGGTTAAACTACACATTCACCATTTTGATAAAAGACTTTAGAAGCACAAGTGCATCACTTTTCAATTTCATTAAGAATACCCAAATCATATTAGAATGATCATCTACAAGTGTCAGAAAATATCTATTTCCACTAGCAATAGGCACTTTGTAAGGTCCCTAGATGTCTACATGCACTAACTGAAAAATTACTCCTACTCTAGTTGTACTAAGGGGAAAAGGCTTCTTGGTTTGTCTTGCTAATGGACATATATTGCATGTATTGAAGTTGCAATCAGTAGGTATCTTGTTCTTCATGAATGCCAGCTGCCTCATCACTCTAGCTGGTACATGTCCTAGCCTTCTGTGCCACACATTATTGTCTGATGTAGTATCTTCTGCCAAACACCCTCTAATCTGTTGTTTGATTTTATTTGCACTTGATCTATCTGGTAGAAACAAGTAGAGACCACCCTTTTCTTTACCAATCCCTCTCACTTTCCCAGTGCATAGGTCCTAGAATACACAGAATAATGGAAAGAAGAGTACTGAGCAAAATAACTCCTTAGTCAATTTTGAGACTGATAGTAAGATGTATTTGAAGTCAGGCACACACAGTACATTCTGAATTGATTCATCATCTGTGATTTTACACTTTCCTTGGTACATAACTTGTACTGTCTTACCATTTGTCAGATGAATATTACATCCTTTGTTGTTAGGCAATTTAGTTGTGTCAGTCAGCAAATTAATGTTTGAAGTCATGTGATTTGTTGCCCCTGTATCAATGATCCAAGGAGTATCACATGTTTGAGCCAGTTGAGAGTCAGTATTACCTGCCATATTAGCTGCAAATTCTTCTCCCTTGTCCTGATTCAATAGCTTCATTATCTTGTTGTACTGCTCATCAGTGAAATAGTTGTGCATTCCTTGTCTTGCCACATTAGAATCTGCAGTTTTGGTGGCTTGAAACATATCATCCTTGGCATGAAATGCATCACCTATGGTTGCATTAACTTGTCGATACTCCTGCTTCTTCTTTCCCTTGAAACCAGGTGGATAGCCGACCAATTTGTAACAAGTATCTTTAGTGTGACCCTTGGTTCTGCAATACTCACAATACAGGTTTCCAAATCTTTTGAACTTTTGTGAATTATCTCTTGAACTCATTAAGGCAGTAGAATCATTCACCTCATTCATAGGTGTATCGGTTATATGGACCTTCCTTTGATTCTCTTCATTAATCAACATAGCATAAGCACGACTTACATTTGGTGATGGTGACATGAGCAGCATCTGACTTCTAATGGCACTAAAGCTATCATTTAATCCCATCAAAAATTGAAAAAATTTCGGTTGTTCTAGATGTGCTATGAATTCTCTTGTTTCGGGAATCACATGCAGAGTTGGAATAAGTGCATTATATTCATCCCATAACAGCTTAAGTCTAGAATGATAAGCAGAGATACTAGAAGTACCTTGAGAAATTGTAGCAATTTCTCGTTGAAGATTATAGATCCTTGATCCATTGATCTTATCAAAACGATCCTACAAATCAGTCCAAACCTCATGAGCATTGCTGGCATATACTATCCCGTTCACTAACTCCGGTGAGACAGTGTTCATGATCCAAGTCAGAACTGTAGCATTAACACGTTCCCAATCTTCGCCTAGGTCAGCAGTGAATTGACCCTTGGTGCATGTGCCATTTATGAACCCTAGTTTTCTCTTAGCTCTCAACGCGATCTTTATTGCTCTGCTCCAGACCAAATAATTCTCACTCCCAGTCAAACACACAAAAATTATCACATTTCCCGGCGCATATGAAGGTTGTAGATACAACGGATGTCGCGGATTGTCAATGTTTACCTCAGCCATTATCGGTCTGCTCAGAAATTGGAAATTTTGAAGAAGACGAAGAACAATTGAAGAATTCTCTCAGCAATCTCACAGGACAACTCTTAAATCTAGATCTTCACAGCTCCGATCGATTCTTCAAGCTCTGATACCATGTTAAATTCCACCATTATCGACTGGTGGTCAAGCTCAGACAAGAAGGAAGAAGATGGAGACTATGAGGGAAAG
Organism: Nicotiana glauca; assembly: GCA_026770625.1. Taxonomy (NCBI): domain Eukaryota; kingdom Viridiplantae; phylum Streptophyta; class Magnoliopsida; order Solanales; family Solanaceae; genus Nicotiana; species Nicotiana glauca. Next base: position 67,273 of record MU761365.1, on the reverse strand, counting down.
CTTCTGGATCAATTGTATCATCTGTTTATTGAGAGAGAAACTGAAACTTTTCATTACAAAAATGAATAATTGTCTAACTAATATATATATATATATATATATATATATATATATATATATATATATATATATATATATATATATTTGATAA
>MU761365.1:47250-58300 GCA_026770625.1 Nicotiana glauca | reverse complement strand
TATATATATATATATATATATATATATATATATATATATATATATATATATATATACATGAGACCTTCCTAGAAGAGGGGGCACTCTCTCTCCTTTACAATTTCCTTAGTAAACGGAAAGTAAAACAATTTCTTCTCTTCCATTGAATATGTACAACAGTCATTTTTTCACCGATTGGGGAAATCAGAAATGAAAGACATCGATAATTTATCACTTCTACTTCATTTTACGTATCTTTTTTCGGTTTGTTTGTAGATCTGGAATTTATTATGTTTGACTAAGATTTTTATCCCTTGAATTTTTTTAATTGAATTAATAAAAAAGGTCTCAATATCTTTTGGTCAAACAAATATTAAGGCAAAATACATAAGTACAGAAAAATAATTGCTCCTATTGAGAGTCGAACTAAAGATCTTCGCTAATTAAATAGGTGTTCTAACCAGTTCAAATTAAAATAATTAATCTCTTATTTTATGGATTTGCTATAAAAGTCAAATATAGATACGAATAGTAAATTTGCTAAAAGTGTATCTAGAAATGGTAAATATAGTATAAATGTTTGATGCATCTCGTAATTTTTCCTTTTACCAGCACTACATATATGTGTATGTGTGTAGATACATATTAAAAAATTAATAGATGTATAACATGTTCGTAAATAGTACTTGTAAAATAATTTTGGAGAAAATAAAATAACATATAAACAGAAATATAAACGAAACAGAATTTAATCCGAGCCCACTAAATTTACCGTATTTTCTTAAGGAATTTAATCTCCTCCTAGTACCCAAGGTTGTAGATTATTTCCTCCCAGAATAAAACGAATTACACACGGGTGTAGCGGTACTTCAAACCCTAGTTTGTCAGCAAACACAAAAATCAGTAGCAAATCACATTTACTGTTGCTTAGTAGTTAAAACAATGCAAAAGAAAGGAGGAGAACTCATAAATTTGTACGAAAAATCTAAGAGAATGGACTGGTATTTATAGTCAATGTTGAGTTCAAACTGAAGAGGTGCAACTCTTTAGAAGGTTTGTTTATGTAAAACGGCCATAACATAAATGCCATAAAATAAATGGCTATTTACACAACAATAAACTGGAAATTGAAAAGGAACCCTAACTTTTCCGTTACAAAAATGGAAAATGGATAACGATTAATAGTCTGTTACATTTAATATTAATATTCGTTGGATTTAATATTAGTTTCTACACACAAAAAATGGATCACATTTCTGTTAATATTTACCATTAACAAATAAATTTGGTCCAAAAAATTAATCAATCGATCGATCATTTGACCAAATTCGAAGCCGAAGCCAAATCGAAGCCAAGCCGAGCGAGCAAGCGAGCGACGACGACGACGCTAGGCTTGCCTTCTTCTTAACTATTTAAGAGCTAGAAGAAGAGAAATTATATATATACCCATCAAAAACTTTTTCCTTTTCCAATATGGTACCTTGTCCTTTTGTCAAGGAGGGAATCTCAAATGAAACTCAAATATTTTATTTTCCCTCAATTTCTCATTCACCCTCTTTTAAGCCTATTTTAGCTTAAAACCTCAACAATATCCCATATGAATGGGGAATGACTATATCACGGAAATATGCATGAAAAACTGTGTGATTTGCAAGCAAGGACTAATCGAATCTGGATAAGTAGGTTTCCTTTTGAACTTTCCGTAGTGAACTTAAGTCGGATATACTCGATCAATCGGTAGATTTGATATCTTTAAATTGTCGAACTTTGGTGTATACCTAGACAACCATAAGTCACACAACCAATCTTTAACCGTCTTTGGTTCTCATTGTTGTGCTCGTTTCAGCCATGAACACTACCTGGTTTCATAAGTGTGTAGAGAATTGGCCTTAAAAAATTCTCCTTGAAGCGGCTAACACTTCACACTTACATAGGTGATTCCTAAATGTGGCATCCCATAGATACATTATTTGATATACCCCGTATCATATTTAGAAATCATTAGAAAGTCTTAATGCTTTATCCTTGGTACTGAACATTGTCTCATCATGAGAATGGACCAAAATTTTAGTTGAAATGGTGAACCGTCATTACTGACTTTGTTTGATCTCCTTGAACCTAGATCTTGGGATCACTAGTCTTCTAGGTAGAGTTACTACCACAATGACTTGTTCTCGGCCAAAGTCCCATTTCGCTCGATTATTTCTCAACTACCTCTCTAGTTAGGCCTTTTATTAGTGGATATGACACATTATCACTTGACTTTATGTAGTCAATCGTGATAATTCCTCTAGAGAGTAGTTGCCTAACGGTTTTATCTCTTCATCGTATATGACGAGATTTACCGTTATACATAACACTCCCAGCCCTTAAAATTGCCATTTGACTATCGCAATGAATGCATATTTGTGCCAACGATTTGGGCCAAAATGGAATGTCTTGCAAGAAATTCCGTAGCCATTCAGTTTCTTCACAAGCTTTATCTAAGGCTATGAACTCAGCCTCCATTATAGAGCGGGCAATACAAGTTTGTTTGAACGACTTTCAAGGTACCACTCCTCCACCAATAGTGAATACATATCCACTTGTGAAATTATAATCAGTTGAACCGGTGATCCAATTTGCATCACAATATTCCACAATCATCGCAGGATATTTACTTAGTGCAAAGCAAAGTCGTGGGTATGTTCTAAATATCCCAAAACTTGTTTCATTTCTGATGATTGGGCAGTATAGGCCTTCACCCAAGGCCTAAACAAATGAATCTCGGTGGCCTCGAAACAGAGCAGAACCTGATCGAATATCCGACCGTGATTTGGTCTGACATCTACAACCAGTACCAATCGAAATTCAGGGCCGAGGATGACCGATTGGGAGGCCCTTCGGGCTCACTGTACCCAAGCAGACTCCTGGTAAAAGAAGCGAGACCGACAAAAAAAGGTACCAACCATACCTCGAAGACAGGAGGAAAGTCCCGAGACGCAACCTACCTCGCAATGATTGAAGGATAGATCGAGGACAGGACCCTCGAGGACTCATCAACAGAACTAGGTTCGATCAAAGCATAGCGCCAATGAACGCGCCCTACTTATCGAAGTATAACTTCTGCGTTGATGTTTAGACATCATGTTTGTTATCGGCAAGATCAGGGACGCCAAGTGGCCCAAACCGATACAGTCAAACCCTTAGCAGATAAATTACAACCTAGTATACGAGTTCCACAATACGCACGATCATAGGATCGAGGATTGCCATCAACTATGAGAAGAAGTGGCTCGACTACTTAACAAAGGGCATCTCTGGGAATTTCTCAGCGATCGGGCCAAAAATCAATTTGGAGAGAGGGAGGAGACCAAGAAAAATGAGGCAAACAAGCCGCAACATGTCATCCACATGATCATGGGGGGCGTCGATACCCCGCAGGAACCCGTAGTAAGAAGAACAAAGATATCCATCACCAGAGAAAAACGAACTCGGGGATATATCCCAGAAGATGCCCTTACGTTCTGTGAAGAAGACAATAAGGCCCAGTCTCAACCCCACAATGACGCCCTGGTAATCTCCTTTCTTGTAAATTCATTTCAAATAAAACATGTACTTGTGGATCCAGGTAGCTCGGCCAATATCATCAGGTCGAAGGTGATTGAATGACTCGGGCTGGTCGAACGAATCGTGCCCGCGATTCGGGTCCTCAACGGTTTCAACATGGCTAGCGAAACAATGAAGGGAGAAATCATCCTCTCGAATATCATGGCCCGCACAACTCAAGACACCAAGTTCCATGTCATCGAGGGAGAGATGTGATACAATGCCTTATTCAGATAGCCCTAGATACACTGCATGAGAGCAGTACCATTCATCCTCCATCAGGTGATAAAATTCCGGACAAAGGACGGGATCAAAACCATTTACGGGGAACAGCACACGGCAAGGGAAATGTTCTCTATAGACGATATGATACCAGCGCTCACTCCTCCGCCCCCAAACGAAACCACGAGCAAACCAGGTCTTACCCCCGGTCGAACTTGACAAAACAAAGTAAAGATTCATGCCGCACCTCAGCCCCCAGGTAGTTATTATAGGCTAAGCCCCAAGACGTCACCTGCATATCTAGCTTTAAGGTACAACCATTCCTTTTCTTATTTTAGCTTACAAATCCGAGATTAACCCCCGCGCAGACACCCAAACCGGAAGTTGCCATGACGTTAGTACTACTACAGATTCCCGAAGTCCCAAAGGCATACCCATTGCACTTTTTTCCTTCGACCGAGTTTTTATCCTAAAAAGAAAGGTTTTTACCGGCAAGGTTTTTAACGAGGCAACATCTACAAGCCACCGGGAGGAGAACTCCACAAAATATTCAAAACAAACCCCGCGGCTGGCTATTGAAAAAGCAAGAGGGCATTCCCCCCAGAAAGCAGCCCGCTCATAGGAATTTCAAAAAATACCAGACAAGGTTCCCTGTAAGAAAACGATGCATCGAAACACTGATGTAATCACACCCTGTTAGCAAAAACATGTACTATTGTATCAAGCAACGAAAAAATACTTTTTGTCAAAAGGGAGGAGGGAACTCCTTCTCAGAATAAGATAACAAATCTTTTCCCCTGAAACATCCCGAAAAATGCAAGAACAGGTGCCAGCAGTTCAAAATGCCCCAAATGGCCTCCGGGTCGAGGCTATGAAACTACAAGATTCTCCAGGCGGGGCAAACCCGCAAGCAATCAGCCTTGGCCCGAAATAGATCGGGCTAACACAATAAGGTATATTGCAACAAAGGATTAAAGGACATCTTCTAGCACTCCGTTCTCCGAACGGGGGAGTCACAGTATATTCCTGACAGGGTTCTCTTCACCAAATACATCCCAAAATACTCGGAGACTTAATGCCTGCAATTGGGCACTCGTACAACTCCAGGGTCAGAACTCCGAGCTCGCAAAGCACCTACAACTCAGCTCCGAGTTCACAAGAAGCGGTCTTCACGCTTAAACAACTTGATGACTCCGAGACTGACGACAATCGCCATATGCTGAAAAATCCGAAATTGTAAAACCCTTAGCAGGAAGACTCGGCATAACCAGGTACATGCTACATCACCGAAAAAACTGTAAGATCTCAATAGACATGACAAGCTGTAAGACCTCAATAGGCATGACAAACTGTAAGACCTCAACATGCATCAAAATCCCAAAGTTTAGGCTATACGTCGTATTTATAAGAATCCCGAAAGGGCATTCCCTCGATGTAGACACCTAAACTATCACTCGGGATCAAAAATGGCTACGGACAAATGCACGTGACTACAGTCAAATGGCTAATACATCCAAAATAATGTGACTCGGGGACGCCCGACCATCGCTAAACAAAATTGCAGGCCACTACTTCGAATATACTTCAAAAAGAACCGGTTAAAACAGGCTTCCCTCAACAGGAAAACAACGGGCTATAAACCTTCTAAGGTGCTCGAAATATCGCCGATAACGACTTGAAATCGAGGTTCTTCCAGAACCGATGACGGGTCAGGCAAAAATCTTTCAAAAGACCTTAACGAGCGAAAAACAAGCCTACAAAAAGCCCACATGCAAAAACAATGTGAGAGCCATTGTCGCCATCTAAGCAAGCCTACGGGCCACATATCAAAAGGTCTCTACGAACAAAAAGGGTAAGATCCATTGTCGGCAACCAAAATTTACAACTTGAGGAATAAAGTGAGCTCGAATCGTAACTCGATTCGGAGACTGGATCCAAAATAGTTAACTAAACAAACCTACGTGCCATATATCAAAAGTTCTCTACGACCAAAAGGCGTAAGAGCCCTTGTCACCCAGCCAAAACTAACAGCTTAAGGGTTAATTATAGCTCAAATCGTAACGCATCTCGAAGACTGGACCCGAAATAAGTTAAACTACAACATGCCTAAGGGCATGGCATAAGTGCCACTGTCAACGTCCAAGTGAAGCCTCCGGGCTACCCACCTGTAAGGTCATTTTGACCCAAAGCATGAAAGGCCATCACTTTCTGCCCATACAGGCAGGAAAAAACTTCAGGGTCAATTAAATCTCGAATCGCATCGTGACTCAGAGACTGGACCAGAAATAAGTTGAGACAACCAAATGCCCAAAGGCAAGAAATAAAAACTGTCATCACCAACCCAGACGAGTGCCAAACTCGAGGGGAAATTAAGCTCGAATTGTATCCCGACTCGGAGACTGAACCCGACAACAGTTAAAGAATACAATCCATAGGGCGAGTCTGGGATCGAACCAACCCAATTGAAATTTCAATAAGCAGAAATACAAAAGATATAAGTTGTGGGGTTCCCCCTCTTATTGCTACATGCTGACGACAAGGCGCAGCCCCAACCTGCATAGAATATTAAAAACTATATACACACAACAAAGAAGGCAAGAAACGATCATTCTATTTTTTCCGGCAGTCATATCCCAGTGATCTCCTCCTCATCATCCTCAGCATCGGATGACACAAATTTGGCATCGTGCTCCTCTCCTTTGGCTTGCCCGATCTCCCTCAGAGATTAAAGGCCCTGCATGAATCTCCTCAAAAGATTTCCCTCCGGGATCTGCACCTCACGTACACTTTGCTACTTTTGACACGGTCGTGGGTCTTCTGAAACTCATCTTTAGTGGCAGTGGTGCTCCTCGAATAAAATGCCATTTTCTACCCTGACCTGGTATTATTCATCACAACTCGACTCGATCATTCACCCATACCGGCACAAAAAGACAAAAGGACAGGTAGGCTCGATAAAAGCCTAACTTAAAGCCTGAAATAGCTGGACAAAACGTGAAGGTTCTGACGCCTGCTCACGTTAGCAAATCGCACTCAAAAGTTCCCTGGCCTAATAGATCGGTTCCGAACCCACCGGGGTCTCGTCGAAACATGGAAACCAGTCCGTCGAATCAAAAGTAATACAAATGAGGTAAAATTTCATGACTTCTCTTTATATATATATATATATATATATATATATATATATATATATATATATATATATATATATATATGCGCCAAAGATGCACTCTCCATCTACAAGCATAGTCTGTAAGAAGCAATATACAGAGCGGCAAGGTCGACGCTCCAAAAAATGGCGGCATATTAGCCCCAACCTTGTTCTTCAGGACATCAGCAGTAAACGAGTCGGGCATCACGCCCGACTACCCTCGCTTAAGTGAATCCTTCCGAAAAAATGGTACCCCCGGCATGAGTCCATGCAAGCAAACACTCCCTTCAAAGGTCCGCTCCAGCCTGGCTCAAATCATCGACGATAAATCATCACTCCTTCACCATCCTCGATTCAGCTTGGTGCTATTCCAGTCCGGGCACCGGCTGTCCCCGATCCAGACTCTTCGAAGAATCAAGCTACAGCTCCACAGCCATATCCACTCAGATCAAAGCTCAAAGATCCAAGATGCAGAGGGATCATGCCGAAACCTACAACAAAGTGAAGCCGAAAAAGCTCACTCAACGACCAAACACCCTTCTAGTGGCCCAACCCTTGTTGGCCTAAAGGAACCGCCGCTCCAAAAAATATCAGGCTCAGACGATACACTCTCCTCAGAGGCGCGGTCCAGTCTCACCCTAATAAACACTCCTTCATGAATATGCAGCACATATCTCATCTATCGTCGTGCCCGGTTTTTTCCCTACCCCGAATAAGCAGCTGCTAAAGGAATAATCCGCCAAGCACCTTAAAATCAGTAAGCTACGAGGATCCCCGGGGACGGAAGCAACTTCACAAGTGCATACGAAAAAGGCCGGAATGAGCAAACGCCAATCAAAGGCACTGACCTTCGGCAGCAATTTCGACCACAAGGGAATGCTCGACCCCGAGGACTTCCGCCATAGCGAGACAATACCCAAAGCAGATCGACTATGTCTCCACCAAATTAGCGTACAGCCTTGGGAAGCCTTCACCATAGAAAGCTAGTTTACAAAGAGAAGGGCATCCTTGACAAAAGCCCATACAAAATAGACTCCGGGTAATGACCAGGATGGCCTGAAGCACAGCCAGATCTCCATTCAGAGATCACCTCCGAGAAGTTATCAGTGTTCTAAGACCACGAATCCTCATGCGAGTCCCTTCTCGATGGCCATTATGAGGCCCAAAGACCTTGACCACACTTTCACGCGGATAAAGGGCCTCGGCAGTCTGAGGTTGTTGGCCCAATTTGGGCCCGATTGGAGAAGTCACAAAACGACTCCGCACGAAGCTAGTTCGTCAACAGACTGGGTACAATACTCACACCCAAGGCCAGTATCACAGATGATAAAACAGTACCATGCATCCAAAGCTTCCAAAAAATATAAAGGAACGCGGCAAATATCGGAGGAAGAAACCTAGAAAATGTCTTTTTATTTTATTCACTCGCAAAGACCCTCGAAAGATCCTTACATATGATTACATTATATACAAAAGCCTGCAGAAACCTTAACAAAAAGAAAGAAGAGGGAGGCAGAGGAGAAGAGCAAAATGATGAAGAGATGCCGGAAGAAGACGAGAAATGGCTGGGCAAAAAATTTGGCTAGTACGAACTTCGCCAGTACTTCCATCTTGAAGCCACTTCTCGAGATGTTGCCTCGACTCGAGAGGCAACAACAAGCGAACACTGTCACAATACCCCTCAGGAATCCAAAGGGGTGTAACACGCCAAGCCAAAGAAAGAGTGAGCAGCGGTGCATAATCTGAATTTTTCCCCGACTCGGAGGAAATCGACCCCCTACTTCATCGCTCCAAGCCAATGGAGATAGCAACAACAATAAAAATAGCATCACGGTGGCACAAATTCGTCCAATCAAAAAAGGATCAAGAGTTGGGCCATGGCATACATGATGTAAGATCTTGAGGCCGTGGGACTCAAACATAGCAAAGACTAAAAAACGGCAGGAAAGGAGAGAAGGATGGATATCGAAGGAAGTTTGAATGAAAAGCTGATCAGAAGAAGCCACATATACAGGGGAGGGCAAATAACCAACGTCGCCATTACTGCCCCGAAAAGCATAACAACAGGCGCAATTAATTTGTTCATGGAAGCTGAATCAATAGCAATGATACGACCCGGGGAGCAACGAGTCATGATATTTCTAAATGACCCTGGAGAAGCAAAAAGGTGAAATGCCTCGACATTTGTGAAAGGGACTACGCCATCAGCATGATGTCATTTCAAGAGCCCGCTGAATGGGGTGTCAAAAACATTTCTTATCGTTTCCCTCTAAGAAACGCGGAGACTATCTGTGCACGGTGAAATCGAAAGACCGATTTCTCATTGGAAAAATGCTTCAAAGGATCACTCCAGAGGTCCGGGATCTCGAGCCGGCCATTTCCCTCAAGATATGTCGACACCCAGCTAAAGGTAACATCGACCGAAACCCCGACGAATGCAGCAAGTTCCCGAAGAACGTATTCGGGGTCGACTAAGTCTATTTGAGCAGCTCAACGTCGGCCCATGCACACGTCATAAAGCTTTTTGGATATCCCGTCCCATTTTCCTTTATCACGCAACGTATCTTGTACTAAGTTTGGGCTCTCCCCTCTTATAAAAGGGAGTCATTAATACCCTGTAAGGCATAGCTCCAATAATTCTACTCAAGTGCAATAATATCTTCTCTCTCTCTCTCTCTTTTTATCTAACTCCTTTGTCTTTACTAGCTCGAAGCATTTTTAGCTTATTTATCTTCTTATATGTTCTTTATTTGATATTGTCCCGAGGATATTTTGATATCTTTCGCTTTTATATGTGTTCTTCATCGTATAACTTAGTTTTGGCTATAAAGAGCTTCGTTTGATTATATTTTTAACTGCTATATCATCCTAGACTATCCCCGATAGCTCGAGCTCGAGATAAAAATCGACCCCAAAGTCTCCATCAGCTAGGCCTATATCCGGGCAGCAGGCCCTTCGGTTCGATCCTTATCTTATTTTAGCCCGCGCTCCGTCGTTAAATTTCACAATACTAGCATCATCTGCTCTAACAACTAGTTGGGGAATAGATCACGTATTTTTAGAGTCCCATTTTACAAATTTAATTATCGTTATCATTTTCACGGTAAACAACATTTATGTTGGCAATATCATTACTCATTATCAGCATATCATCCACATATAAGCAAACAATGACTATTTGATTTGGAACATTTTTAATGCATACACATTTATCACATTCATTTATCTTAAACCCATTGACAATATTATTTGGTCAAATTTTGCATGCTATTTTTTAGGTGCTTGTTTTAGTCCGTAAAGGGACTTAACAAGTCTACATACCTTCTTTTCTTTACTTGGAACCACAAACCTTTCAGGTTGTTCCGTGTAGATTTCTTCCTCCAAATATCCATTTAAGAAGGTCGTCTTTACATCCATTTGATGAATTTCAAGACCATACACTGCAGCTAATTCTACCAACGTTCGTATGGACGTAATTTTTGTAATCGGAGAGTATGTATCAAAGTAGTCAAGACCTTCTCGTTGTCTATACCCTTTGACTACAAGTCTTGCCTTAAAATTATCAATAGTGGCATCATCTTTAATTTTCCTCTTAAAAATCCATTTATAAACCAAAAGTTTATTTCCAGGAGGAAGATCAACCAATTCTCATGTATGGTTGTTCAATATGGATTCTATTTCACTATTAACTGCCTCTTTCCAAAATAGTGATTCTGAAGAGATATAGCTTCTTTAAATGTTCGAGACTCATTTTCCGAAAAGGAAGTTACAAAATTTGGTCGAAATGAAGTAGATGTTCTTTGACGTTTACTATGTCTTGGATCCGCCTAATTAAATGTACTTTCTTTTATTTATTCCCGAGGTCGTTTAGATCCTTGACCAATCGACTCACGTTCCTTTTTATACGGATATATATTTTTATAAAGCTCAGTATTATCTGATCTATAACTGTATTATTATGAATGTTGGGATTTTCAGATTTATGAACCAGAAATCAATATGCTTTACTGTTGGTCGCATATCCTACTAAAACACAATCAACAATTTTCGGCCTTATTTTTATCCTTTAACTTGAACTTTTACCAAACATCCCCCCCCCCCACACCCCCC
>MU761365.1:18741-46890 GCA_026770625.1 Nicotiana glauca | reverse complement strand
CCAATCCCCCCCTCTCCCCCAACATTTTAAAAAAATTCAAGTTGGGCTTCCTTCCTTTCCATTTTTCATATGGAATGGATTGTGTTTTGCTATGGGGTACTCGATTTAGTATCCAGTTAGCCATAAGAACGGCTTCCCCCTACAAGTTTCGTGGCAAACCAAAACTTATCAACAATGCGTTCATCATCTCCTTTAATGAATGATTCTTTCTTTCCGCAATCCCATTGGATTGTGGTGTGTAAGAGACCGTTGTTTGATGAATAATCCATATTATAAATATATTTCTTCAAAAGGAGATTCATATTCGCCACCCCTAACACTTCTTATCATTTTGATTTTCTTGTTAAGTTGCGTTTCAACTTCATTTTTGTATTGCATGAATGCGTATATTGCTTCTTTACTATTAAGTAAGTAAACATAGCAATATCGAGTACTGTCGTCAATAAAAGTTATGAAATACTTCTTTCCACCGCGAGATGGTATTGACTTCATGTCACAAATATCTGTGTGAATTAAGTCTAAAGAAATTGAATTCCTTTCAACTGACGTATAAGGATGTTTAACATACTTAGATTCCACACATATTTGACATTTTGATTTTTCGCATTCAAACTTAGGCAATACTTCCAAGTTAATCATTTTCCGCAAGGTTTTATAATTGACACGACCCAAACATATATGCCATAAATTATTTGACTCAAGTAAGTAAGAAGAAGCCGAAATTTATTATTATTCTCAACAACTATTATATTCAGCTTGAAAAGGCCCCCAGTAAGGTAACATTTTCCTACAAACATCTCATTCTTACTTATTACAACCTTATCAGATAAAAGGACACATTTAAATCCATTCTTAATAAGATGTCCAGTAGAGACTAAGTTCTTTCTAATGTCGGGAATATGAATAACGTTGTTCAAAGTCACCACCTTGCCAAAAGTTATTTTCAGAAATATCTTCCCACATCCTTCAATTTTGGCAATTGCAGAATTTTCCATAGAAAGCGTCTCTTCGGGTCCAACGGGAGCTATGTAGCAAATAGCAAATGCTTCTCTAACGGCACAAACATGGTGAGTGGCTCCAGAATCACTCCACCACTCCTTAGGATTGCCCATCAGGTTGCATCTAGAAAGCATAGCACATAAGTCATCAACATCTTCATGATTTTCGACCATGTTTGCTTGACCCTTCTTCTTGTCTTTCTCTGGAGCACGACAATCTGTAGATTTGTGTCCAGCTTTTCCACAATTGCAGCAATTTCCATTGAATTTCTTCTTGCTTGGGTTACTTTTTGGTTCAGAAGCTTGCTTCCTCTTTCTCTTATTTTGAGGAGTATCCTCAACAATGTTTGCTCCCATTATTGTTGAGTTTCCACTGCCTCTCTTTTCAATAGCTTTGTTGTCCTCTTCGATTCTCAACCGAACAATGAGATCTTCAAGCGACATCTGCTTGCGTTTGTGTTTCCAGTAGTTTTTGAAGTCCTTCCACAAAGGAGGCAATTTCTCAATCTTCGCTGCAATTTGGAATGCTTCATTGATGACAAAACATTCAATGTTAATTATGTTAGTAAACATAATAAAATTAATACCTTCAACATCAGTATTAATTCTACTTATACCTTCAACAAGGATATCGTGAATAATCACTTGCAATTCCTGAAATTGGGTAATAACAGACTTGCTATCTACCATTTTGTAGTCCAAAAATTTAGCGGCAACGAATTTCTTCAACCCCGCATCTTCAGTTTTGTATTCCTTTCAAGTGCACTCCACAATTCGTTTGACGTCTCCACGCCATTGTAGACATTATACAAATCATCCTCCAGTCTGCTAAGAATATAATTCTTGCACAAAAAATTAGAATGCCTCAACGCCTCAATCACGAGAAAGCGTTCATTTTTGGAGTTTCATCGGGCAGAACAGGTACATCTTCCTTAATAAACTTCTGTAGACTTAAAGTAGTCAAGTAGAAGAACATATTTTGCTGACACCGCTTGAAATCAATCTCAGAAATTTTTTTGGATTTTTCTACCGGTGCCAATGCCAGTGTTGCTCGGCTTGTTGATGCATTGGCAACCTCTATAGGAATAATCTGGTTCCCGTTGTCATTCATCATTTCTGTAAAAGAATGACGCAAACAAACTTTAAAATCACGTAGATTTTAATCTCCAACGGAGTAAAAAATACAAAGGTTTTAGTCTCCAGAAACAGTGAATAAAATACAAATACATAAAATAGTTAAATTCCTTAAGCTCGTTAGTAAATTGTATTTGTAAAATAATTCTGGAGAAAATAAAATAACATATAAATGAAATAGAAGTTAATTCGATCCCACTGAATTCACAGTGTTTTCTTAAGGAATTTAATCTCATCCTAGTACCCAAGGTTGTGGATTATTTTCTCCAACGATAGAATGAATTACACATTGGTGTAGCGGTAATTCAAACCCCAGTGTTTCAGCGAATACAAGGATCAGTAGTAAATCACACTTATAGTTGCTTAGTAGTTAAAATAATGTAGAAGAAAGGAGGAGAACTCAGAAATTCATATGGAAAATCTGAGAGAATGGACTAGTATTTATAGCCAATCTTGAGCTCAAACTGAAGAGGTGCAACTCTTCAGAAGGGTTGTTTATGTAAAACGGCCATAACATAAATGCCATAAAATAAATGACTATTTACGCAACAATAAACCGGGAATTTAAGGGGAACCTTAACTTTTCCGTTACAAAACAAAAAGCGAAAAACAAAAAATGGATAACGGTTAATATTCTGTTGGATTTAATATTAATATTCGTTGGATTTAATATTAATTTTCCGTTTGCAAAAAATAATGGATAACACGGTCAATGGCCGAAGCCGAGAAAGCGCCGACGACGGCGTAAGGCTTGCCTTCTTCTTAACTCTTTAAGAGCTAGAATAAGAGCTATTATATATATATATCCATAAAAAATATTTTTCTCTTCCAATATGGGACAATGTCCCTTTGTCTCAAATATTTCATTTTTCCTTTATTTCTCATTCACCCTCTTTAAACCTATTTTAGCTTAAAACCACAACATAACATATATTTTATTTCACAATATATTCATTTAGTCATTGTTAATTAGAATATATTGTTAATATTTCTTACTTAAATTTATGATTTAAACAAGATTAATTTATTATCCCCCCCCCCCCTCTCTTTGTATTTCTTATTCTGTCTTTTCTCTTTCGCTCTCATAGTTTAGCAAAACTTCTTGCAAATTATGCAACAAAAAAATCAGTAGGGTGAAAATGTCACGACCCAAACCCCGCTCCGGTCGTGATGACACCTCTCGTGAAGACAAGTCCAGCCAGACCACCTCTTTTAAGCAGTTTAAATATGATTTCATGATATTAATTAGCGAAAATATAGCCCAACACAGCCCTAATCGGGTTGTCACAAGTCACGAGCATCTATTAGAGTGTAAATACAATTACAGGTTCTAAAATATACAACATCGAAAAAATGAACATGAAAGAGAGAGAGAGAGAGAGAGAGAGAGAGAGAGAGGCGGTGTTGCGAACGCTAGCAGTCACCTCGCTAACTCCTATAACTCTGCCTCTGATCAGCCAAAACCCGCTAAGGGTGGATAAATACCTGCATCTGCACATGAGGTGCAGGGAGTAAAGTGAGTACTCCAACTCAGTGAGTAATAAAGATAAATAACAACTGAGCAGTAAGAAATTACGTATAACAAATCATCATGCTGTATAGAGCAGCGCAAAACCCTTTTTGAGAAAAATAGTGAAACTGTGAAATCTTTAGAGAAACATCTTAGATCAGTTTAAACCTCTTTTGAAGATGACTTTTTCAGCGGTCACGCAAATGAATGCAAACAAATAGTGCAGATAAGAACAGAAATCCGCCCCTCGGCACGACACTCAGTCATTAGATAATGCCAGACAATCAGGTAGATCTTGCATGAAGTAGCACACACAACAGATAATGGCAAAAAAATGAAATAAAGTAAACACATAAAACAGTACTAGTACCGCTGCAGCGTGTAGCCCGATCCATATATCATTGCGGCATGCAGCCCGATCCATTTATTGTCGACGGCGCTTACTGGGGGTGTGCAAATACCGGGAAGGGCCCCTTACGGCCCAAGCACAATATCAAGCCATCTCGTGGTATCAAGTCTAGGCCCTCGGCCTCATATCAGTATCAGCATAACACTGTTGCGGCGTGCAACCCAATCCAAAAGTATCCTCACAACTCTGGCCCTCGGCCTCACTCAGTCAAAAATCACATAAGCCCCTCGGAAAATAGTAAAACATGATGCTCAGCCTAAAAATAGTATTGGAAATATTATTTCAAGTGTTAAAGCACAATAAACTTGGCTGGGTTTTGAAAACAGTGGAAAATACATGACTGAGTTTAAGTATAACATCAAACAGTGAGGAAATATCAACAACCATCTCCGAAAGGGTTCAAATAATTGGCACTAAGCCCAAATATGGCAATTAGCCCAAATCATGATAATAACAAATAGTTTCAGTCAAATATGCGGTAAAATCATCCATTGGGGCGGACCAATTCATAATCCCCAGCAGTAAAAGACCCCACGCTCATCATCCAGTACGTGTCTCACCTTAATATAGCACTACGATGTGCAATCCGGGGTTTCGAACCCTCAGGATATCATTTACAATCATTACTCACCTCAAGCCGGCCAACTCTAGCTCGCTATGCCCTTGCCTCTTAAAAATCGGCCTCCTCGCGCGTCAATTCTAATCAAAACCACAACGAATACATCACAGTATGCTAAGGAAACAATACCCAATCGAAAAATATCAAGAATCTCGAAATTAGCAAAACCCGAGCCCCGGGCCCACTTCTCGAATCTCAGAAATTTTTACATCAACGGGTTCCTTATCGCTGCGAGTCCATATATAACAAGAACTATCAAATCTGGGCTCAAATGACCCATCGAATCCCAAATATAAACTTCAAAAGCCCAAGCCCTAGTTTCTTCCCTTTTTAAATCCTTGATTTCTTAGTTTTTCAGTCTTAATTCATGTAATAACACCTTAGGGTTGTGTTTTTGGTTCAAAAATCCTTACCTCAACAAAGTTCCTTGATTTCCCTCTTCAGAATCTCCCAAAAAGCTCCAAGGTCGAAGGTAACAATGGTGAAATAACCCCAAATTGCGAAATGAAATATCAAATAAGGTCTGCTCAGACCTTACAGCATTTGCGGTCCTAAAATCCGCTTCTGCGGTAGCGCTTCTGCAGTAGCGCTTCTGCGGTTCATCCATCCGCTTTTGCGAAAACTCACTAAAGGCTCCAAACCGCTTTTGCGGTCTCCTAACCGCATCTGCAGCTCCGCAGGTGCAGGACACCTACCGCATCTGCTAAATTCTTTAAGTCCACCCTAACCGCATCTGCGGTCCTATAGCCGCATCTGCGGCTCCGCAAGTGCGGCTCCCTATCCGCATCTGCGGTCCCAACATTTCCCTTGCCTTTCCATTTCTGCAACTTCCACCTTGCATCTACGACACCGCACCTGCGGTCCCCAAGCCGCAGGTGCGAAAATACCAGCAACAGCAAAACCTGAAATTGCCCAAGTCCAAGTTTTTCCCCTTTAGCCATCCGTAATCACTCTGAGGCCCCCGGGACCTCAACCAACAGTTCCAACACACCCTAAACTCTCATTCAAACTTGTTACAATCATCAAAACACTTCAAACAACACCAAAACCATCAAATTTCATCGAATCAAGCCTAAGTTCTTTTAAAACTTCCGAAACACGCATTCGATCAAAAACCCAACCAAATCACCTCCGAATAACCTGAAATTTTGCACACACATCCCAAATCACATAACAAAGCTATAGCAACTCTCGGAATTCCATTCCGACCCTCGGATCAAAATCTCACCTATCAACCGGAAATCGCTAAAATACTAACTTCGCCAATTCAAGCCTAATTCTACACCGGACCTCCAAAATCACTTCTGATCACACTCCTAATAACAAATCATCCCCCGAAGCTAACTGAATCATCGAAATTCATATTTGATCCCTCTAACACATAAGTCAGCATTTGGTTGACTTTTCCAAACTAAGCCTTTCTTAAAGAGACTAAGTGCCTCATTTCCTTCTAAAACCAATCCAAGCCAACTCAATCACACAAGACACTGATAATGAAGTATAAAGAAGCAGAAAACGGGGGAAATGGAGCGATAACCCATGAGACGATGGGTCGGGTCTTCACATCCTTCCCAAGTTAAACAAACGCTCGTCCTCGAGCGTACCCAGAGTTGTTCTAGAAGCCAACCAATAGCTGAATAACTTCACCATGCATACCCGGGGGTGATCCCACATCATCCTATCTCATATAGGTCCGATAACACCTTTTAACCAAAATTACACAATTCAATCTAGCCCATAAACTATAGAACCATATTTTCACTTCTGAAACCATCAGTACGATCGAAACCTCACACATATACTTTGAATAGACCCGAACTAGCTATAGTAACCCATGCCTGCAACCTCAAGTGCAATTATCCGATATACCACATAACTCAAACACATGTAGCGATAACTTCCATTAACAACAAATGCACACAACACCCGAATACCGGTAGAAACCTCTTATCAACTAAAGTCTCATCCCAACACTTCCATATACTGCCAATGATAGATGAATCACGCAATAAATCATAACCATCTCTCAGATCATTCATCCATAAGGTTACTTCTCCTTTGGCAAGAACCATAGCAAATTTCTGAACCGAACCTCGATATTTGCCCATCAAACATGCTGAAATTGAATCCGTTTGTATTCATTACAGGCTCCCAACGATCTCATCTACTCCAACACAATTACTCTGGTGGAATGACACACCAAGACAGGCTAAGGCCATAACTTGCGTAGTCCGCGCACCAATAAGCAACAATTCAAACATACTCACATCATGAAACTGACTCAAACGAAAGAGCCGTACCGCAAGCTCACCAATATCATCACATCACATGGCTGAGAATCCGTCTCACATCATAGAAATAGAACACATAAATTTGACCTGCAAGGTCATATTTCCACACAGCTTTGCTACAATGTGTGATCTTATCCAGATACTGCTCCACATGAAACACCTCAAGTCACTATGCTCGAAATCGACAACCATGTTCAATTGATGTCTGGAACCAAAGCAAATCATTACACCCATGGTGAAACAAATAACATACACATGCAAACCCGATAGAACATAACTGGTACGTCATTCACCGAGCAACTCCCAATTACTCTTCCGGCTCGACTTCCACTATGAAATCCAATGGAACCGCACCATATGTGCCCATAACCAACAAATTATAACGTCTTGTACACAAAAAGGAAACTCACAGGCCTTCCAGATTACTAGCAAGCTCAATAACGATCGAATCAACTTACCCCTCAACAATACAATTCGGGGCCAACCAAGCCGACTCAAGCTAGAACAGGTATCCACATTGGCCTGCCAATGAACTCATTATCAAGGAAGCCTGAAGCTGCTCCTTCCACTACTATAACTCCTGCCAGAGCCATACGATATGGTTCCCGACACCAAATCAATACCGAACTCCACAACCTCGCCCGGCGACATGCCCAGCCACAAGAAACACATCCGAAAGTCCCTCAACATCAGAACTGAATCAGTGGTAGCAACCTCTGCACTGGCATCCATCACGAAGGCCCAACAAGAAAGGCAATCCTTCCTAGCCGTTTGCTGGGTCTTCAAATTATAAACCTCTCTACTAGAACATAATCCAATACACCTTGCCACTCAACCTGTGGCATTTTCGGCATAGCCCGTAGCGCAATAGTCCAAAATAACCCAACACTGAGACAACAAGTCTACACCCCAATATCATATCCAAAATCTAACATACCAAGTAAGGAAAGATCCACTTGGGCCTCCAAATCCCGGTAGTTTCCAAATAGTGTCGATACACACGATCCACAACCACATCATACCCTGTATATGAGAACTTCCATCTCCACATCCATACGGCACATGAATCATTATATCCGATCCTAATTTTGCCATCTGAATACATGCCACACCTCCAATACCCAGTCATTTCACGAGAGATACTGAAAAATTCTTCTATGCCACCAAGCAAACTCGAATATCAGCAGTCGATCCAGCCTGAGAGTGTCGCAATACTACCGACATGCCATCCATTTAATCATGTTACCCTTTTCATGAACATATACTATCTTTAAATCACTTCTAATTAGAAATACCATTCCCTTAACCATCTGAGGCTACCCGATCGCTAAGAGTTTTATAAACTTCCTTTCAGAACTGAATTGTAACTCTACACACGCAAGTCTCGATCCTCTACTACATACCGCATATACCATACCTTCCTAGTATAACATGAGAACTTCATCTCCCTTCCGAGACACAGAAATATACATACTCAACTAATCAAGAACTTTCCATTGGTCCCATCTAGAAGAAAAGTCACTACACATCCCATGCTCCACATGCCCATAGAAAATATACATCTCCAAACCGCGGTAAAAACCATCAAGAACTCTCTGAATTCCCTTTGCACAAATCAGACCTGCCAGGACTGAATCCTTCTAACTCAACCAAGATAAGCAAGCCATCAAAACCCAAGAGCATTGCCGCAAAATACTTGTAAGAGCTTGTCACACCTGTTTTCGGCACGCCCCCACCCCGAAGGGGGTAAGAACGGGCGAAGTGAGTTTTTCCAATTAAAGTGACAATATTCGAACGGGATTATTTTTGTTTATTTCAGAGTCGCCACTTGGAATAAATTAAAGGTGTCCCAAGTCACCGATTTATTTAAATCCCGAATCGAGGAAATTTTGACTTTCCTAATGAAGTCTGCGAACCAGAAATTCTAAGTAAGGAATTCTGTTGATCCGAGGGAAGGTGTTAGGCACCCCCGAATCCCGTGGTTCTAGCACGGTCGCTTAAATTATCATAAATGGCCAAAGTATCTGATTTTAATATATGTTATAACCTATGTGCTTTTGATCAACTTTAAAACCGCTTTTATTTTAAAACCGTACCTTTACTATTTCAAACAAAACGGGTCTAATCTCAATCCTATAGATCCAGTAAAGCTTTAATTCTCATAAAATGAATGCCGATGAAGTTGTTTCAAGATTATGCTACCAGAGGGGATTAATGAATGACTTGATTATGTGCGATCCTGATTTTATCCTAGTCATGACTTTATAAGCATACGATGTTCAAACGTAATCAAATATGGTCATGGTTACCCTACTTTTTCAGATTGGTACCAGCTCAAATTGAGTTCATCCCAACGGCTTAGCGCCACTTATACGAATCCGATACGGAGGTATTGACTCACTATTGGATCACTTCCTAGTCGAATACATGAGGCAACAATTAGGGAAGTAACTATAACATTATTATGAAACTCATTTTTTACGAATGCACTACGAGAATTATCTACTCCTGATAGTCAAACATTCATAGTTAAATACACATCAAGTTATTGGATTAGTTCACCAACTAGAGGTGTACTCGAATTCTATGCATTTGAACTAAAAGTTTATTGAACCAACTATTCCTCTAATGTTCTAAATTAATAGTACAAAATTCCATTGTAATCTAAACAGTCCTATTTTTATTACAACAAATCAAACATAACATAGATGTAGAGGAACAGTTCTATTCCGACAGTAGAGCTTAAAACTTGATCTCTTTTTATTGTCAAACGAGGTAAGCCATGTCAACAACAGTCTGAGAAATGTGTACCTGGAATTCCAACAACAGAAATGAAGAAGAAGGAGATCAGTAGTAGCTCAAAACAAAGCTGCAGGACAGCGCTACAGCAGCCAAACACAGCAACAAACAGCCCAGTAGCAAGATCGAAATCCCCAGAATAAATTATCCAAACAGAAAAATCACATCAAATTCCAGGAGGCCAAACAGCACACGAATCAAACCCAAATGACTCAAATAAACCCTCAAATAAACTTGGAACCTCTAGCAAGGAAATAGAAACAGAGGAGAGGCTCAACTGTTTCTGATTTCGAAGATAGACTGGAAGAGAGCGGACCGATAGAAATTCAATTCAAGACTATGAACTGAAAAGAAAATCGACTCAGACCCAAAACAGGGGTAGTGGAATAGTGTTTTCTTTTAGCTTCCCTCTACTGTTTTTCTTCCAAACTCTCCCAGGGTTTTCTCTTTTTCCTCCACTCCCTAGAATGTATGTCTGACTCTATATGTTTTCTCCTCCCCTTTATTCTGAAACTTTCTTTCTTTTATAACCTCCCTAACAGCCTTGCAGCCCCATTTTTTTAAGTGTTTCAGAACTGGCAAACCCATAATATTCTCTGTATTTCCACTGTTAATTGTCTAAGCATGGGGTTTAATTTTAAAATTCTTTGAAGTGCAGAAGCTAGTGGATTGCCTGCTGTCCAGCAGGTTCCACTAGCCTAACCCATGTGCCTTGCACTCTTTGAAATTTAGCTGTTGGCTTCTAATCTCTAAATTAAAATTAAAACAGCTATACCCAATTCCGAACCTAATTCACAATTGCAAACAGCTGAGGCTTTAATTCGATCAGTGGTCTTGGACCAACCTAGACAGAGCTGATCATTGTCCAGTGTTCTAACAGGCAGGCTAACAAGATTAATCGACGACATTCGTTTAGTCGATCATAACACATACAATCAACAACTAACATCAGCCGAACAATTCAGTGATTCTCAGCAACTCAGGCCAACAACAGATGAAATGAAACTAATTATTCGACGACGCTAATCGACGCGAATACACATTCTACGACAAACACAATTGAACAAACAAACAGAAAAAATGGGACCAAATAAAAGGTCCTGGGGATGGATAGAAATCAACAGGGAATCGAAAGGCTAAAAAGAACAAAACACAATTAACATCATTAACAAACAAACAAGTAGAGATAGAAGAAAAGAAAAGAAATACCTCGAGGGCGGAAATCAGAAAACTCAAAAAGACTTGGATCAGCAGATTCGAAACCATTTGAGGCCAAACGGGCTTTAATCGAGTGTTCTCAAGTGAGAACACTTCGGCTAAAACCCATTGGAGACTCAAAAATTCCTCGAACAGACTCGCATTTTTTTTTCAGAGTTCTTAGGGCTAGGTCGGGGTTCAAGGGGTTTGGGCTTGATTCGAAACAAACTAAGGGACGTTTGGGCATGAGGGAGGTCAGGAGGTGCTAGGGTGCGAGTTTGAGGTTGTTTGGAAGCGGCGCCGCCACCCGAAGATAGTGGCGGCTATTAGGGTTCTTAACGAAAAATCCATATTCGACGCGTTCTGGTTTGGTTCGAAGGAAAACGTGTGTGGGTTTGGGGAGAGGGTAGCCTGGTGGCTTCAGGGTGTTATTTTCATGGCCATCGGAGCTGGTTGGTTCTAGCTCGAATCTTCGATTGAAGATTCGAGAAGCTCCAGCTTGATTCGAGGTAAGCCCTGTTTGGGGTTGGAACGGGGAGGTCTTGGAGGTGCTATGGTGTAAAGATGGGGGTCATTGGCCTACCGGAACCGCCGTGAGGCGATTTCCGGTAGGCGGTGGGCGGCGGTTTGATGGTGGTGTTATATCGTCTCTGAGAGAGACGAAGCAAAAAGGGGGGGGGTATGGGGTTTGAGACGGGTAAGGGGTTTTAGGGTATTAAAATGCATCAAATAATCTGGACCGTTGGATGGTGGGAGTTAACGGTCCAGATCAAATCATTTGAACGAAACGGGGTCGTTTTGGTCAAAGGGGGAATGGGTCAAGACGGGTAACGGGTCAGGCGGGTAGGTTTGGATCGGGTTGGTTAATCTTGGTCGTTGATTTAGTGTGATCTAACGGTTCAAAGGGAGCGTGACAAATACGACGTCGTTCGGACGTCGTTTTTGGCAGCTCTTTTGGACCGGGTAGGGGTTTATAATTGGGCCAGGACCTTGTTCAAATTGGACAGCCCAAGTCCGTTCTTCTCTTCATTTTCATTTCTTTTCTTCATCTCTTAATTAATCAAACTATTAAAATCTTCAACCACAAAACTAAATAATTTCTAATTGTAGAATTGGGTCCTAAATGCAATGTATATTTTTGTATTTTTAATTAATTTAAACAAATAACATGCATACACAAATACAAACAAATAACAAAAATTCACAAAAACCACACCCAATGCAAAACTATTTTTATTTTTGAAATTTTGGGAATAATTCTCATATAAGGCAAAAATCACGTGCTCACAGAGCTTATTACCTCAAACACGCACAAGGAGTTAATCATATCCTTACCATACTGATTCGGTCTACTATTAAGTTATTCCATCTATCTAATTTCCCTTCTGATTCACTTTCAACTTGATATTCCCTCTTGATGTAGCACCACAATTCCTCAACCCAGTCTTACTAAACGAGACCCAAGCACAAGACCACACTGTCTAAGACCCATAAGCCGCTGAATACTCTCTCAAATATTCCCAGAAACACCATATGCCAGAATATTTTACTCTGAAGACTTCCTGCGAATCTAAATTTGTTACCTTTACTTTCCTAATACTGATACATAGAATCCCATAATTAACATAAAAATACCACAAGTCTTGACCTCTTCCAATGAGAAGGTCTCTAACCACATACACAACCTTAAGATACCAGATTGTTCCCTGTAGAATCTTGAACACATTAGAACCATTCTTGAAAGTAATTCACTCTTATTCAAACTGCAACTTACCTGACCTAACAAACAGAACCACCCGTGCCTCATTGGCACTCCGATACCGCAAAATGAAATCCACATCCTAATACAACCAAGCAACTACCTGCTCTATGCGCCGAGCATTCTTTACCAATAACACTCTAGACATTTCGTGATTCTCATACCCTATGAAGCATAATATAACCTTTGTCAAAATTTTCCTTTACCCTAGCCATAGCTAATTCACTCGCATACGCCAAACTGGAACCAACATAGCACCTAACCGTGCAATCAATTGCTTACAGCAGACACCCCTACTTGGCTCGAAGCCATAGATCAAGATACACTCAATAACTCATAACACTGTTACTCTATTGATGCCACAATACCATAGCGAGATTAAACTTAAATCATTTATAAGTTTGTGAAACACAGATCATCTAGTACTGTAAATCCTTTACAAATCTCGCATTCATCCCCACAACAGCCAAACTCACTCTCTTAAGCAACCCAAAATTTCAAATTTCAACACATACCCTTCAATTACACATGATATCTTCTAACATACACATAAGGATCACACCACTTCAGCACACTCCGTGGGAGATAACCCACCTGCTTCACCTCAACATAATATTTTCGTATACCTTCCACCGCCATACACATTATATAGCCACTTAGTCTTCCTGAGTCTGAACTCATACGGCAACATAAAATTTACTTCACTCCCAACTAGGAGACACGAAAAGATTCTTCATGCGCCCATAACTCGGAGCTGCACATCCAATCACAATGGAAATCATACACTTAATAGTTCATCTATCATCCCGCAGACCTTCCTCGTCACTTCCAAGTTACACAGATACATCTCGCAGTACTAACATACTCAATACGTAGCTAACCAGCCATCACTCCTACTAATAGGGACAATACCGAACATATAAGTTCAAAACACTTGCTCACACAATCAGCACCTCGGTGCTCAAGACATAGGCAAAGATCCGGCCTCAAGTCTTTCAGACTGGCCCAACATCAGCTCACAGAGATCACATCTCGCCCCTCCACCAGGGAATCACAAGCCATCAAGGCACATATGATACTGAGCACTCATGTGCGCATACGAACACGTGGAAGGAATTTCAAAAGTTACTTTTCAAGCTGAATCAAGGACGCACGATAAGATTACAAGAAGGTGAAGTTTTCCTAAAGGTTATGTAGCCTCTCGAGGATAAATACAGACGTCTCCATACCGATCCATGAGACTCTACTAAACCTGCTCATGACTCGTGAGAACTAGTAACCTAGGCTCTGATACCAACTTGTTACGACCCAAAACCCGCTTCGGTCATGATGGCGCATCTTGTGAAGACAAGGCCAACCAGAACATTTTAGAACACCTCTTTTAAGCAGTTTAAATATGATTTCATGATATTAATTAGCGGAAATGTAACCCAACACAGCCATAATCGGGTTGTCACAAGTCACAAGCATATATTAGAGTGTAAATCCAACTACAATGTCTAAAATATACAACACCAGAGAAATAAACAAGAGAGAGAGAGAGAGAGAGAGAGAGAGAGAGAGAGAGAAACAGTGCAGCGAATGCTGGCAGTCACCTCGATAACTCCTATAACTCTGCATCTGATCAGCCAAAACCCGCTAACGGGTGGATTAATACTTGCATCTGCACACGAGGTACAGGGAGTAAAATGAGTACTCCAACTCAGTAAGTAATAAAGATAAATAACAACTTAGCAGTAAGAAATCACGTATAACAAATCATCATGCTGTATAGAGCAGTGCAAAACCTTTTTTGAGAAAAACAGTGAAACTATGAAATCTTTAGAGAAACATCTTAGCTCAGTTTAAACCTCTTTTGAAAATGACTATTTCAGCGGTCACGCAAATGAATGCAAACAAATAGTGCAGATAAGCACAGAAATTCGCCCCTCGGCACGACATTCAGTCATCAGATAATGCCAGGAAATCAGGTAGATATTGCATGAAGTAGCACTGACAACAGATAATGCAAGACAAATGAAATAAAATAAACACATAGAACAATACTAATACCATTGTGGCGTGCAGCCCGATCCATATATCGCTGCGTCGTGCAGCCCGATCCATTTATCATCGACGGTGCTCACTGGGGGTGTACATACTCAGGGAGGGGCCCCTTACGGCCCAAGTACAATATCAAGCCATCTAGTGGCATCAAGTCTAGGCCCTCAGCCTCATATCAGTATCAGTATAACACTGCTGCGGCGTGCAGCCCGATCCAAAAGTATCCTCACAACTTTGGCCCTCGGCCTCACTCAGTCAAAAATCACATAAGCCCTTCGGGCAAGAGTAAAATATGATGCTCAATCCAAAAATAGTATTGGAAATATCATTTCAAGTGTTAAAGCACAATAAACTTGGCTGAGTTTTGAAAACAGTGGAAAATACATGACTGAATTCAAGTATAACATCAAACAGTGAGGAAATATCAACAACCATCCCCTAATGGGTTCAAATAATTGGCACTAAGCCCAAATATGAAAATCAGCCCATATCATGATAATAACAAATAAGTTTCAGTCAAATATGTGGTAAAATTATCCATCGGGACGGACCAAGTCACAATCCCCAGCAGTAAAAGACCCAACGCTCATCATCCAGCCCGTGTCTCACCTCAATATAGCACTACGATATGCAATTCGTGGTTTCTAACCATCAGGATATCATTTACCATCAATACTCACCTCAAGTCGGCCAACTCTAGATCGTTATGCCCTTGCCTCTCAAATTGGCCTCCTCGCGCGTCGAATCTGATCAAAACTACAACGAATACACCACAATATGCTAAGAAAATAATAACCAATCGCAAACGATCGAAAAATATCAAGAATCTCAAAATTAGCAAAACCCGAGTCTCGGGCCCACTTCTCGAATCTCAGAAATTTCCATATCAACGGGTACCCTAAGTTCTTTCAAAACTTTCGAAACACGCATTCGATCAAAAACCCAACCAAATCACCTCCGAATAACCTGAAATTTTGTACACACATCCAAAATCACATATTTAAATGAAGCTATAGCAACTCTCGGAATTCCATTCTGACCCTCGGATCAAAATCTCACATATCAACCGAAAATTGCCAAAATACTAACTTCGCCAACCTAATTCTACATCGGACCACCAAAATCACTCCCGATCACACTCCTAAGTCACAAATCATCCCCCGAAGCTAACCAAATCATCGAAATTCATATCCGAGCCCTCTAACACATAAGTCAATATCCGATTGACTTTTCCAAACTAAGCCTTCCTTAAAGAGACTAAGTATCTCATTTCCTTCTAAAATTAATCCAAGCCAACTCGATCACACAAGACACTGATAATGAAGCATAAAGAAGCAGAAAATGGGGAAACAAAGCGATAACCCATTAGACGACGGGTCGGGTCGTCACAGAAAATGTATGATTAATCTCACATCATAGAAAATCATAAGCAAAAACTAAGAGAGAAAAAAATACATTTCAACTTTAATTTTTCTTCTCACTTCTTTTTTTTTTTGGTTGGATTGAACGAGTGGGTGTGATTGAAATTGGTTGAAAATATCTAAACATATATATATATATATATATATATATATATATATATATATATATATATATATAATTCGAGCAAGACTAGAAGTGATTTAGACTGGTTTCAGGTAGGGATGACAAACGGGGCGAGGCAGGGTGACATTAAATCTATGCGATGCAGAATGGGTTTTATGTTATGCAGGGCGGGTGCAGGTGCGAGGCGGGTTGAGATAATTTTTAATAAATTAATACGGGACGGGGCGGGTTGCGGATCTATTTGGATTTATGCATGTTTAAGCAACTTTTCTATACATTTATGCCTCTATAGTCATATGAGCGCTTCATCTTCTCAACCATGCCTATACAAACAATTCCAGATAAGTAAACATACAATTCCATATAAGTATATGCACTTCACAATATTTGTTGCCAAAAACTCACTTTTCTGAAATCGGTGACAAAAAAATTGAACAAATGGATGTGAAAATCATAAAATATTGATATCAAATTCAAGATTCGAGCACTATATTTCATTGAAATTGATATATAGTGAATGATAAGATAAAGAGGCGAAGAAAAGGCAATAATAATTTAGAGAGAACTAATATTAATAGAACAGTAATAATGTAAAATACTCTATACAATGAATAATAATTCATTAAAGGGGTAATTTGCGATTTTTACAATGAGCAACAAAATCTTTTTTTCTTTTTATAATTGACGAATGGAGTATATAATCAATAAAAGATCTTGAATTTATTTTTATTAAACTGAGAATTCCATCAAGAAGAAAAAATTTATACGGTGCGGGGCGGGGCAGGTGGATGCGGGTGTTGGTGTGGGGCGGGTAAAGTAAAAATGCTATGCGGGGCGGGACGGGGCGAGTTGAGGTCCTTGCGGGTTTATGCGGGTTCGCCCATCAACCGCACCGCACCATTTGCCATCCCTAGTTTCAGGTAAAAATCATACCTAAAAATTTCAATTGCAATATGTGTATATCACATTGTACATCGTGTACATCAGTATATATAATATACAGGTTTTTAAGGAAATCAGTGTATATCACACACAAGTTGTAAGGAAATCTATGTATATCACTTTTATATATCGTGTATACAGTATAATATTTTTATGGACGCCCGTTATATCATTTTTTATATTGTATATATAACACATTTTTTTATTGATATACACAAATACATATGATATACATGAGATATCATTAATGTACATAGAAATATACACGGGATACAATAGGGAATATACATGTGGAATCGTCTTGAACTTGAATTTTCAATCTGAAATATGTTATATAAAGAAGGAAAATAAAATATTAATATACTTTTTTGATATACACATTATTATTATGTTATATACTGTAATATACAAATAATATAATTATTATTGTGTTACATATATTTGAATATACAGATAAAAAACTAGAAAAATAATTTAAAAAATATTTGAGAGTTTTTTTGGATATTACTTGAAGGAAATGCAACCTAATTTCTAATACGATGGTTTCTGTGAGAGAAGAGAGAGAGGATTTAAATATCTTTTGCTATTTTTAAGAAAAATAATTTTGATGAGACTTATTTTTAGGATGGTGGTTGAATCACTAGAAGAGAGAAAATAACTTTAGGCTATCATATGCCAAATCCTAAAACGTTGACTTCTTTATATCAATTGTTGGACCTAATTGTCATGCCATGCCAAATTCTCATATAAAAGCTATGGAGTAATGAGTTTCAGAGTTCTTACTCTTCGGGCACAAATCATACGAAATGAGGTTCGATTCTGAATTCCAATGGGCCTTTAAAAAGGATATTATATTCCCTTCAAGATACTGAGAGCCCAAGAGTCCACTTGTTGTTTAACACTAGATGGTTAACAGCTCACAGCATTTGGCCTAATAAATGTTTAAAATAGCACAGGCTAGCCAGTTTTCGGCTGGTCATTCAAAAATAGTCAACGCTTGCCAAGTCATTAAAAAATAATCACTATATTGCTGCAACAGATACCGATCCAGAATAACTAGGGTTCAGTGCACTTGTGTATGAACTTCCAACATATTATGCTAGACCGATATACTTTGCTGGCTCCAATATACTTTGCTGGAACTATACTAGAGTTCCAACAAAGTATACTGGAACTCCGAACTCCAAGTATAATACAGTATATTATGCTGGAGTATTTTTCAGATTTTGAATAGTGTTTTCGTTCATATTTATCTTTACATGAAGAGTTGCTAAATTTCGATGACTTTTGAACCTATGGCTATTTGTGAATGACTACTTGCAAATCTGGCTATTTTTTAAATTCTCCCCAACAAATAATGATTCAGATTAATTTTTGAAGAATTAACTCAAATAATTGCGTATCTAATTCATATATAATATATGTATAAATGTATATTATCAATATATAATTTATGTGTACCAGCTAAAAAAAATAAACAATGATCTATGTGGCTATTGTATAGCAATCCTTTTCTTTTTTGCTATGCCAAATAGTTCTCAATTTGCTTAAATTTCCACTGTTAAAAAATAAAAATGACTTAGTAAAATGTAAATCAGAAATAAAGATAGGAAGGAGTATTTCATTTCTTTTTGGCATGTCTTGCATTGCAATTTACATAGCCTTTTATAGGCATAAAATGAGAAGACTTACAATTGTAAATAGTGAATGGGATGGACATAAAATAGGAGATTTAATCTTTAAGCTATTCACAACATGGGCATTCAATCTACAAATTATTCATAAAACTCCCCCTTGGATGTCCATATAAGATAATGTGCCTCATTAAGAATTTACAAAAAAAATATTGAGGTGTACATAGTTATTTATAATTTGCATTGCTTGCTTTCTCATTAAAAATGTTACCAGAAAAATCCAGTGAGATAAAACCTTGGTTAAGAAAAAGAGTGCATCATGTAGTTACTCCCCCTGATGAAAACATCACTTAATGTCTCGAAGACGACGCATTCCAATCTTGTATATCAGCTTTTCAAATGCTGAGGTTGGTAATGCCTTAGTGAACAAATCAGCTAAATTATCACTTGAACGAACTTGTTGAACATCTATTTCACCATTCTTTTGAAGATCATGAGTGAAAAAGAATTTCGGTGAAATGTGTTTTGTTCTATCTCCTTTGATGTATCCTCATTTCAATTGAGTTATGCATGCAGCATTGTCTTCATACAATATTGTTGGAATATTCTCTTTCGAAGAAAGACCACATGTTTCCTAAATGTATTCAGTTATCGATCTCAACCAAAATATATTCTCGACTTGCTTCGTGAATGGCTATTATCTCTGCGTGATTTGAAGAAGTAGCAACCATAGTCTTTTTCGTTGAACGCCATGATATGGATGTGCCTCCACTTGTAAATAAATAGCCTGTCTGAGATCGGCCTTTATGTGGATCAGATAAATATCATGCATCTGCATAACCAATCATTGATGACTTGGATCCATTTGAATAAAATAAACTCATATTAATGGACCCTTAGAGATATTTGAATATATGTTTAATACCATTCCAGTTATTGTGTTGTCGAAGAACTAAATCTTACCAATAAGCTTTTTGAGAAAGCTATATCTGGTCGGAAATTATTGGCAAGATACATTAATTCCCCAATTGCACTAAGAAATGGTAATTAGGCACCAAGAATCTCTTCATCATTTTCATGAGGTCGGAATGGATCTTTCTTTATATCAAGTAATCTCACAACCATCGGGGTACTCAAAATGCTCTTTATCCATATAGAATCACTTTAAAATCTTTTCGGTGTATGTTGATTGATGGACAAACATTCCATCTTTCATATATACTCGATTTGTAGATCAAGACAAAATTTTGTCTTTCCAAGATCTTTCATTTCAAATTCTTTCTTCAAACAGTCTACTGCTTTTGTAAGCTCCCCAGGAGTTCCAATGATATTTAAATCATCAACATACACGGCGATTATAACAAATTCAGATCCAGATCTTTTTATAAAGACACAAGGACAAATTGGATCATTCATGTACCTTCTTTTAACAGGTATTCACTCAGGCGATTGTACCACATATCACAAAAATTCAAATATTTATCTATCCAGCCATAGGGTAGATCGGCAGCCACGACCTGATTGTTTCAATCCGTATAAAGATTTATGAAGCTTTATTGAACAAGTTTCTCAAAAAATTTTATATGCTTCTGGCACTTTAAATCCCTCAGGTACTTTCATAAAAATGTTGTTGTCTAATGATCCATACAAATAGGCTGTAACAACATCCATTAGACGCATATCAAGTTTTTCTTGCACTGTCATATTTATGAGATACCTGAAGGTGATAGCATCCACTAGAGGAGAATATGTCTCCATATAATCAATGCCAAGCCTTTGCGAAAACCCTTGTGCCAAAAGTCGCGCTTTATATGTAACGACTTTATTTTATCGTTTTGTTTTCACACAAAACCCATTTATACCCTACTGGCTTTATGCCTTTAGGTGTTCGAACTATGGTTTGAAGACTTCACATTTTCCAAGTGAAGTTAACTCTGCCTGGATAGCGTCTTTCCATGTTGGCCAATCATTTCTCTGTCTACATTCATCTATAGATTTTGTTTCAAGATCCTCATCTTGTTGCATTGTTTCAACAGTAACATTATAATAAAAAATGTTATCGATAATAATATTATTTCGGTTCTATCTTTTTCCCGTTGAGACGTAACTTATTGATATCCCTTCATTCTCATTATTTTTAGGTACTTAGACTTCCCCTAAGGTCTTATCATTTGTTACATCGTGGGGCTCTTCTTGAGCCTCTACCTCCGTGTTATGATCACTTTGGTCATTTGCTCCTTTCTTCTTCGAAAATTTTTATCTTTAGAACCGATTGGCCTACCACGTTTCAGGCGTGACTTAGACTCATTTGCTTTGATTGATTGTCCTATCGGGGTAACAATTCGAATTGGAATATTAGCACCTGGAATGTGTGACTTAGTCACCCTTGGTAGGTCAGCGAATGCATCTAGTAATTGATTTGCAATATTTTGCAAATGAATAATCTTTTGAACCTCTTGTTTACATTTATGTGTTCGAGGATCTAAATGAGACAGTGATAATGCATTCCAATCTATCTCCTTTTTCAGCTGCTTATTTTCTCCCCCCTAATGTTGGGTATACTGATTCATCAAAATGTCAATCAGAAAATCTTGCCTTAAATAAATCTCCAGTCATCGGCTCTAGATATTTTATAATAAAAGAAGATTCATATCCAACATATATCCCCAACCTTCTTTGAGGACCCATCTTTATGCGTTGTGGTGGAGCAATTGGAACATATATCGCACAACCAAAGATTCTAAGATAGAAAATATTTGGCTCCTGACCAAAAGCGAATTGCAATGGGTAGACTTTATGATAACTTGTGGGCCTTATCCGTACAAGTGCTGCTGCATGCAAAATAGCACGACCCCCGCATTGGTCTAGTAATTAATTGGAGGCTTTTGATCAATGATACATCTAAACCATTTTGTGTATGAACATGAGCGACCGGATGCTCAATTGTCATCCATGTTGATATGCAATAATCATTAAAGGTTTGGGATGTAAACTTACCAGCATTATCAAGACGAATTGTCTTAATTGCATAATTTGGAAATTGTGCTCTTAGCTTTATTATTTGAGCCAACAATCTCGCAAATTCCATATTGTGAGTTGATAGTAAGCAGACATATGACCATCTTGTAGATGCATCTACCAAAATCATATAATATCTGAATGGTCCACATGGAGGGTGAATGGTCCCACATATATCACCATCTATACGTTCCAGAAATGCAGGGGATTCTATCCTAATTTTAGTAGTTGATGGTCTAATAATTAATTTGCCTTGAGAACATGCAACACAAGAGAATTCCTTAAATTGAAGAATCTTCTGATTCTTCATTGCACGTCCATGTGAATTCTCAATTATTTTACGCTTCATATTAGAACCAGGATAGCCCAACCGGTCATGCCAAATAATAAAATTATTGATTAGTAAACTTCTCGTTTACTACGGCATGTGTTTCAATCCTGCTAATACTTGTGTAGTATAAGCCGGAGGAAAGAGCAGGTAATATTTCAAGCACATATTCCTTACCAAACATTATTGTAGTAATATAAAGATATTCAATCTTTTCATTATTTGTAGTCTCAATATGATAGTCATTTTGGAGAATATCTTTGAAACTTAATAAATTTACTACAATATAGTGCTTCATCAATAGCCAAATTTGTTCCTCCTGGTAGTAATAAATTGAATCTTCTAGAACCTTCAATTAATCTTGTACTACCAGATATTCTATTAACATTGGCTTCTTTCATTACCAAATAAGAGAAATATCTCTTATCTCTTAAAATAGTATGTGTTGTAGCACTATCCAGAAGACATATATCATCTTTATTAATCTTGAGTCCAACTGAAGACCGGGGAATTTTCATATTCTTCATAAAAAATAAAAAATACATCATAAGAAATATGAAAGACAAACAGAAAAAGAACATTAAAAAATACATTAGGAATGTAGAAACTAGCAACACATGATGCATTAGAAAAATACAATCAAGAAAAATAAACTAGTTACAATAAAAGAGAACAACTTTTATAGCTTCATGCCCCAGTAAGATGATTAGTTCTTTAGTCAATATCCTCAAAGAAGTCTCCAGCTTCTAAATGAGTAATATTTGCTAGGCCTTCAAAATCATCATCTTTATATGCAAGATGTGCCTTAGAATCATATTTGTTTGAGGGACCTGCTTCATCATCATTATTTTTAAAGGTCAAGTGTGCCTCCACATTATTTTCCTTTTTTTTCTTAGGGAGGTTTGATAAAGTTTGACAAAATGATCTGGCGTACAACAAATGCGTGCCCAATGACCTTTCATACCACATCGGTGACACATACTAGTTTTACCTTTTGAAGGATTAATTTGAGAACCCTTATTGTTCTCCAGTTTATTCCACCATAATGACGAAAATTATTTCGTCCCCTGCTACGTCCACGTTTATGATCATTTCCATGATCACGGTAATTATTTTGTTTTTCTTTCAAACTTATCATATGCTGCTACAGCATTCACTTCCGAAAATAGAGCTGGCTCGGTGGGACGAGCTTCATAATTTTTCATTAATAGAGTATTATTCTGCTCTGCCACAAGTAAGCATGTGATTAACTCATAATATTTCTTAAAAAAATTTTTACGGTATTGTTGTTGTAGCACCACATTTGAAGCGTGAAAAGTAGAAAATATTTTTTCAATAAGTCATCATTTGTACTAGTGTCTCCACATAATTTTAATAGAGAACTTACTTTAAAGATAGCAGAATTATACTCACTTACAATTTTAAAGTATTGCAACCTTAAATGTATCCACTCATACCGAGCTTTCGGTAATAACGTAAGTTTTAGGTAGTCATACCGATCCTTCAATTGATCCATAATTCAAGTGGATTTTTTACGGTTAATTATTCAGTTTTTAACCCTTCATGTATATGATGACGAAGGAAAATCATGGCCTTCGCTTTATCCTGATTTGATGCTTCATTTCCTTGTATAATAGTATTTCCAAGACCTTTAGCGTCAAGGTGAATTTCAACATCAAGGACCCATGATAAATAGTTCTTCCCAGTGATGTCAAGTGCTACAAATTCAAGTTTTGATAAATCTAACATAGTGAAAACTATCATAAAAGATGAATAAGTTAGAGAAATAATTATAATAATAAATAATTAATGAAACAAAACGATTAAGGGAAAAGAAATGAAAATAGAGCTATATCATGTTAACAATCTACTATTTTATTTTATTCTTGCCATAAAGTAGAAACTACATATTGTTTCATTTCACTTTATATTATTGATATATATGTGTTAATAGAATTGAATATATGTTCCAATCAATAAATATAAAGTAATTAAACAATAAAATTATTATTTGTCAATTCATTTCTCACAATTCTTCAAAATGCCTTAAAAATATGTTTTGATCCAGGGAGTCCATGAATATTATAAGTATGTCATTAGTGCGTAGCTAGTTTGATGACTTTGAGGTCCTCTAAGAGTTGAGCACTGAAGGAAATAGTTATTTTATCACTGCAATCTATTTAAACTATTTAAGATGCCCAAGAGCACGAGTAATCTGCAAACAGTGAAAGAACATATGATATGTACTGCCATAAATAAATTATTATAATGATACATACCTTAATAAAATATGGCTCAACTTAGCGGGAGTTAAGAATAAAATTAGAGTTTCGTGCTGATAACGTGTTATAAAATAGAAGTGACTTAGTAAAATGTAAATAAGAAATAGAGATAGGAAGAAGGAGTATTTCACTTCTTTTTAATGTGTCTGCCGTTGCAATTTACATAATCTTTTATAGGCGTAAAATGAGAAGACTTACTATTGTAATTAGTGAATGAGATGGACATAAAGTAGGAGCTTTAATCTTTAAGCTATTTACACCATGGACATCCAATTTACAAATTATTCATAACAGCCACCACCTTTTCCTTTAGTCATTTTGATTATTGAGAGACTAGTTTTGAGTTCCACGTTGAAATGTTCTCCGACTGGACTACCATATCCAGATAGACCATATTTGCGAGTCAACAACATGATTGTCCAAAATCAATTAGAGTTAGCATTGTGTTTTCCATTTCTTGTGAAATATCCAGAAAAAAGAAGGGAAAAAAACACCATTTGTCAATCAATCAGTTAATTAATTAAGTCTTGATTCTACATAGTTTAGAACACATTTGAGATTTGGATATTTTTTTGGGCGAACCAGCAAACCAATAAATCTCACATATAGTTTTTTAAACTAGATTTTGCAACTATCTTTTAAAAGAATGGTGTGTATATCAATTTGTATGCGCTTTGACTATTTCACTTCACAAATTAAAAGTTTAAAATTAAATTTTTACAAGTACTTTTTAGAAGAGCGGTGTGCGTATCAATTTGCACACGCTTTGACTATTTCACTGCTTATTTGCCATATCACTTATATTCTTTTGCCTTTACTGATCATAGCCTGTTTAGCCAAATTTATAAAATTATTTTGAGAAGTGTAAAAATACATTTCAAAAATGTGTTTTTGCTGAGAAGCAGTTTGTGTTTGATTAATTACTTTTAAATAGTAATTAAGTGTCTGGCCAAGCTTTTGAAAACTGCTTCTAAGTGTATTTTCTCAAAAGTGCTTCTCGAAAAGATGCTTTGGAAAGAAGGTACTTTTTTACTTCTCAAAAACTGCTTCTGCTTCTCTTCAAAAGTATTTTTTTTCCATCTAAAAGTTTGGTTGAATGTTGCGGAAGCCAAATGTATATAGTGTGAATGAGTCACAACTACTATACCAAAGTTATGGCAGGCACCAAATAATAAATAAGATAATAAAGCAACAATAAAATGAAACACCAGAATTTATGAGGTTCGGCTAATTTTGCCTACTCCTCGGACACAATCAATATTTTATTCCACTCCAAAAATACAAGTAAAATAATACTAAAGAGAGAAGATGCAAATGTCTTAAGAAGATAAGAAGGCAAATGAAAGGTGTGTTTAAATCCTAAACATTAGGCCTCCTTTTATAAGAAAAAATCTTAACTAAAATGGTTATCCCACCGATGTGGGACTTGCCAATTTCAACAGATCTCCACCTTGGCAAGATTCCACATCTTCAATTTTCTCTCGGTAACAAATTTTTGGTTGTGTCTTCATCTTCAATCTTCAGTGTTCAACAATGTTGATCAAATCCAAACAATGTTGAAACTTGACCGCAGTCACTGCTTTTGTCAGCATATCAGCAGGATTCTCTGTAGTATGAATTTTCTTCACCGTGACTCCACCTTCTTCTATGATTTCTCGTACAAAATGATACCGAACATCAATGTGCTTCGTCCTTGCATGATAAACTTGGTGCTTCGCTAATTGAATAATACTTTGACTATCACAAAAAATTGTGATACATTTTTGTTCAACACCAAGCTCATTTAGCAATCCTTGAAGCCAAATTGCCTCCTTCACAGCCTCTGTAATAGCCATGTACTCTGCCTTTATTGTAGACAAAGCAACTGTTGACTGCAAAGTAGACTTCCAACTAACTGGTGCCTTTGCAAAAGTAAATACTTAACCAGTAGTTGATCTTCGTTTGTCCAGATCACCCGCAAAATCCGAACCACAATATCCAACTACATACTGATTGTCTTCCTGCTCAAAAACTAACCCAACATCTACAGTATTATGAATATACCGTAGAATCCACTTCACAACTTGCCAATGCTCCTTTCCTGGATTATGCATATATCTGCTAATAACTCCAACAGCTTGTGAAATGTCAAGTCTCGTACAGACCATTGCATGCATCAAGCTACCAATAGCATTTGCGTATGGCACCTTTGACATATATTCTCGTTCAGCTTCATCCTTTGGCGACATAGTAATACTTAGTTTAAAATGGGGAGCAAGTGGAGTACTAACTGGCTTAGTCTTGTCATCTATGCCAAAACGTTGTAGTACTCTCTTCAAATATTTTTTCTGAGATAAACATAGTTTCTTTGAACATCTATCTCTTATTATTTCCATGCCAAGAATTTTCTTTGCCTCACCCAGATCCTTCATCTCGAACTCCTTCTTCAGTTGAATCTTCAACTTATCAATTTCTTCTGAATTCTTGGAAGCAATCAACATATCATCAACATATAGGAGAAGATATATAAAGGAACCATCTTTAAGCTTGCGCAAATACACACAATAATCGTATTTGCTTCTCTTGTACCCTTGCTGCGACATAAACTTGTCAAATCGATTGTACCATTGTCTAGAAGATTGTTTAAACCCGTACAATGATTTTTCAAGTTTGCACACCATATTTTCCTTCCCAGTAGCTTTGAATCCTTCTGGCTGAGTCATATAGATTTCCTCCTCCAAGTTTTCATGTAAAAACGCAGTTTTTACATCCATCTGAACTAGTTCCAAATTCAAATGTGCTACTAAAGCCAACATAATTCTAATGGAGGAATGTTTTACAACTGGAGAAAATACTTCATTGTAATCAATTTCCTCCTTTTGAGCATATCCTTTGGCCACTAATCTTGCTTTGTAGCGAACATCTTCTTGGTCAGGAAATCCTTCTTTCTTTGCAAATACCCATTTGCACCTAATTGCTTTCTTTCCCTTCGGGAGATTGGCCAATCTCCATGTATGATTCTGATAAAGGGATTGTATTTTATCATTCATGTTAATCCTCCACTTATCTTCTTCTGAACTTTGGACTGCGTCTTTATAAGTGGTAGGAACATCATCAGCTACAATTGCGGTTGCACAAGCAACTGACTCTATGAGACGAACAGGTTTCGTTATTTTCCTTTTTGGCATGCCGGTTGCTATTGATTCAAGTTTTTGTTGAGGTTCCTGAGTTGGAATCTCCTCTACTGGCTCTCCTTCCAGAGGATAATCTTCATTTGTTTCCTCATCTGCTTCTTGTGTAGAAAAAATAAATTTTCCCTCAAACTCCACCTGCTTAGAAGCACCATCATCTTGTTTGGAATCTTCATTTGTTACCTTGTTTACCATAGTAGATTCATTGAAGATAACATCCCTGCTGAATATTACTTTCTTTGTCATAGGACACCATAAGCGGTATCTTTTGACTCCAGAAGTAATCCCCATAAAAATAGCCTTCTTTGCCCTAGGATCCAATTTTGACTCTGTCACATGATAATATGCAGTTGAGCCAAACACGTGCAAAGAGTCATAATCTATAGCAGGCTCCAATACCATTTTTCAAATGGTGTCTTACCATCAATAGCAGCAGATGGTAAGCGATTACTGAGGTGGCATGCATATGTA
>MU761365.1:0-15484 GCA_026770625.1 Nicotiana glauca | reverse complement strand
TTTGACACAAATATTATTTAATAGCTGACGACACAAATCAAGATTATTTCCTTTCTAGTGTGGAAGATCAGACTAAACTGCAACCACAGAGCATACTCAGACAGAACCTTGACTCAATTACCAAGATAAATCTTTTCTGATGTGAAAGATCAGACTACGCTGCAACCACAGAGCATACTTAGACAGTACCTTGGCTCTGATACCAATTGTTGCGGAAGCCAAATATATATAGTGTGATTGAGTCACAACTAATATACCAAAATTATGGTAGTCACTAAATAATAAATAAGACAATAAAGCAACAATAAAATGAAACACTAGAATTTACGAGGTTCGGCTAATTTTGCCTACTCCTCGGACACAACTAATATTTTATTCCACTCCAAAAATACAAGTGAAATAATACTAAAGAGAGAAGATACAAATGTCTTAAGAAGATAAGAAGGCAAATGAAAGGTGTGTTTAAATCCTATACATTAGGCTCCTTTTATAAAAAAAAATCTTAACTAAAATGTCTATCCCACCGATGTGGGACTTGCCAATTTCAACACTGAATACCTTAATTTTTTGCCCAAAAAAAACTTGAATAAACAAGCTATGAATCTTTGAAGTTAACTGGTTATTCTTTGCAATCTTATTGTTGTAATTCGTATCACATAACTTTCAGGTGTAGGATTACGATCGTCTTAACGTTGAGTACAACTAGGGATAGACATCGGTCGGTTCGGTTCGGTTTTGAACATTATCGGTTTTACCTATCGGTTATCGGTTTACAAATATCATAAACCGATAATCAAATCGATAAGATATTAGTTATCGGTTATCGGTTAGTCGGTTAGTCGGTTATATATCATTATCGGTTCGGTTATCGGTTTACCCGATAAGATAAAACAACTAAAAAAAATTGCAATATATAAAACAAAGAAATCAAACTACCAGCACGTGTAAACTGCCAACTTTTGTTATTTCTTAGCAAAAGCACGCTCCCACTTAACGTGTAAAGCAACCAGAATCAAAATTCTGTAAAGCAACAACAAAATTCAGCTAACCAAAAGTCTAAGAAGACACCACACCACTCCGAAAAATCACAGTAGAAACATCACAGATTCACAGTTTCACAACTTTCCCGAACAAATCCAATCAAACAATAAATCTGATATACCAAACACTACAAGACATCGTAGGCTCACATATATAATTGATAGTCTGATATATATTATTGGGTAATGTGAAGGTTAGCAAAAATCAAAACAATGAACAAGAAGCAAACAGAAAAATCTTGATCCAAAACTTACACGATGCGATTGGCGAGTGAGGAAGTGAGCCGTCGTGACTGGCGGAGAACTGGTGAGTGGTGAGGCACTGGCGTATGGTGGTAGACTGGTAGTCTTGACTCTTGGCCTTGGGGGATGCGGCGGAAACAAGACTGGTAGTCTTGAGAGTTGAGAGAGAGACGACTGAAGAGACTCTTGGCCTTGGGGGCTGCAGCGGAAACAAGACTGGTAGTCTTGAGACTTGAGAGAGAGAGACGACGGAAGACTGGACACTGAAGAGGGATTTAGGAAAATAAAACCCTAGTATATAATTAAGGGTAAATTAGTAAATTACTTCATACTTATTGGGTTATCGGTTTTTACCCAATAACAAAAATGCAAACTGAGCCCGAACCGATAACCCAATAAATTTTTTTTTTAACCCGTTACCAACCGTTAACTCAATAATCTAATACCGATAACCCAATAAGGAATTAACGGTTCGGGTTATCGGTTTTACCAGATATATGGGCACCCCTAAATACAACAGTACAACTTCATAAGAAAAAATGATTCTAATTTCTTCAGTTAAATAAATGAAAACAAATAAAGCTGAGAGATGCAGGCGAAAACTATGCTTGAGTAGGGTTTATAAATCTTAAAAAAGATAACTTTCCCCAAACTAAAACAAATCCACCTGAACTGTACTATCACAACCCCCTTTAACAATGGCCGCCATTTTCTCACACTTACCCTCCCTCCGATCATCCGACGCGCCGTCATTCTCTTCCCTCTCTCACTACGGCATTCAATCATCGCGCCCTCCCGGCGCATTCGTTCCTTCTCCCGTCACATTTCCGGCCATTCGTCGACGCATCTCATGCCAGACCAGCTCTCCGTCATCCTCTCCTTCGTCGTCCGTTAATGGAAATGGTTCGCTTATTTTTTCTCTGAGTTTCCTTTTCTATGCATCTAATTTTGATATGGCATTTTAAATAGTATGTAATGTAATACTTATAAAT
The DNA here is from genome assembly GCA_026770625.1 of Nicotiana glauca. Lineage (NCBI taxonomy): Eukaryota > Viridiplantae > Streptophyta > Magnoliopsida > Solanales > Solanaceae > Nicotiana > Nicotiana glauca. The sequence continues at coordinate 13,209 of MU761365.1, read as the reverse complement.
CCTAGAAATTTTGTTAAGTTCTGCTGCATTTTACTACCTAATCTTGTTGTACGTTTCTGATTACTCTAAAAATATTTTTTTTATCTTATCCCTGCTTTTTTGGTCTGCCATGTCTGCATGTGCTGTTTAAGGTCTAAAAAACTCTTTTATTGTGTAAATTGTAAAGACATTGTTTATAGATAGTTGAGAAGACCTGATAAGTGATTGTTGCTGAAATAATAATCCTTGGTGTGTATTTTTTTCACATCTTTTTGGTGTAATATTAGTGAGGTATTCCTGATTTACCAAAAACAAGTTGGAGAACTAAAATACTCTGGCCTATAGGTTTTCAAAACATGAAATTTGATTTACTTTGTCATAGTGTTTCTCGTAATTGAGCTCAAGAGAACGTTAGATATAGAATGATTGGTAATGGATCAAAACCATATTTTATTCAAAAGATGGGTGGAGAAGTGAGAATATGTCCTGTGTGTCATGTCTAAGTTACAACCTTTTGTGAAACATGGATTGGTATTTAAGAAGATTTTTTCTGATGTCTGTTTAAATTGTCTATTCCAGCAAATGCCAATTACAAGGACTTTTTACACATTAGCGATTTCGACAAGTCAACTATTTTGAACATCTTGGATCGAGCCAAAGAGGTCAAAGCACTGATAAAATCAGGAGAGAGGACATATCTCCCATTTCAAGGTAAAACAATGGCAATGATATTTGCTAAGCCATCCATGAGGACACGTGTTTCCTTCGAGACAGGGTTTTACTTGCTTGGGGGCCACGCTATATACTTGGGACCAAATGACATACAGATGGGTAAGCGGGAAGAAACTCGTGATATTGCTCGTGTTCTGTCTCGCTACAATGATATCATTATGGCTCGAGTTTTTGCCCATCAGGTATGCTGGTGAGTTTTCTGTTTTGACTTCTTCCTGGTGCATGGTGAGTTTCCTGTTTTGACTTCTTCCTGGTGCACTTCAGTATGCTATCATGACCCAGATGAAACACCGCTAAGACTCTTATTTGTTTCAGTATCCTCTGTAATGCCTCTCTTAGCAGCATTGTTCCATTCTATTAAATATTTATTTGCCCCTTTCTAAATATTAGTTGAATGAAAAGTTTCTTGATCTTTTCCGTTGGAGCTGAATTCTGGTCCATCTTGTACTTAATATCTTACAGACGAATAACAGTTTAATGATGTTGCCTTCCCTGCAAGTTAATTGAGCATATGATCATTTAGGCCTAAATGTTCTTCAGGGTTTGTACATGTTGAGATGTTGAATTGAGTAATTGAGATGCCAGGGTTGGACATTTCTTAGTCTGTTGCTTTCACACCAACTGTAAATAAAAGTTTTATCTATTTGTTTTTTTCTACTGGTGCAGGACATTCTAGATCTTGCTAAATATGCAACTGTACCAGTGATTAACGGCCTGACAGACTACAACCATCCTTGCCAAATTATGGCCGATGCCCTTACAATAATTGAACATGTTGGTCAGCTGGAAGGAACAAAGGTTTAGCTCTTTCAGGCCAAAAATTTTATCATCTCCCAGTTTCTGTTTCTGGCGATATGTTTTTTTATAATTTAATGTTGGCTGCCAATTCCAGGTTGTCTACATTGGAGATGGAAATAACATAGTGCATTCTTGGTTGCTGCTGGCTTCAGTAATTCCCTTCCACTTTGTTTGTGCCTGTCCAAAAGGTTTTGAACCTGGTGAGGAAACAGTGAAGAAAGCACAACAGGCTGGAGTAAGCAAAATTGAGATAACTAGTGATCCAAAGGAAGCTGTTAGAGGAGCTGATGTCGTGTACTCAGATGTCTGGGCTAGCATGGGACAAAAGGAAGAAGCTGCACAGCGCCGTCAGGTGTTTCATGGATTCCAGGTAGGAGTGATAAATTGCTTTATTCTGTTCAACCTGTGCATATAGAGCAAGAAACCTCTTCGATTTTACGTAAAATTGCTTGCCAGAAATGACGACAAAACCAGTAGTATAGGAGGCTTAGCCCAGAAATGTCCCTTGATGTGGAACTAAGTTATTGTAGCTGGTTGGCTCCTATTTTACGTATCATTTTCAGAATAACTTATAATTTTCTAGATAATGGGACCTAGGTGTAAGAAACACAACTTACGATCTTAAACAGGAAAGGATGGAAGTTAAATGGATAAGACATCTAGAGATTTTTAACTAAGAAAAAGAGCAGTATGCTAGTGACTATCTAAATCTTTGTGAACTGGAACTGTAATGAGTGAAAATACTTATTTCTTGGATACTTCTTGCACGTCAACCTGTGTTTACAATCTTTTGTGTTAGGCTATTAGTGGATGGAACAGACCTGAATCTTAACTATAGCGGTATCCTAAACCAAGGTTGCAACAAAGTCTTGTGAACTAACTTGGGGTTTACTAGTGACTGATAACTATGTAGCAAGTAGATAAATCTGAAAAGCATCACATTGTGATACTTGAGTTGAATGTATGTAACCTACCTTATATGTCACATTCTCAAAAAAAAAAGTGTAACCTACTTTACAAGTTGTTCTGCAGTTTTACCCAGTTTCTGAAGCATGCTATTAATGTTTGTGGAGCGATTAAGAGTAATATCAATGGACAAGTTGGGAGAGTCGATAGCAAATGATAAAATCAGTTCATAGTTTTATATTCTGTGAATTGAACTCCTTGCATTTACACACAGAAGCATGTATGCATGTCTTTCTCTGACGTCTTATTTTTTGTTGATAGGTGAACGAAGAAATTATGAAATTAGCTGGGCATAAGGCTTATTTCATGCACTGTTTGCCTGCAGAAAGGGGAGTGGAAGTCACTGATGGAGTAATTGAAGCGCCAAACTCAATCGTATTTCCCCAAGCAGAGAACCGCATGCATGCACAAAATGCCATTATGCTTCATGTAATGGGCTTGTAATTGTTTAACCTTATAGTGAAACTCGTTTTCTTCCTAAACTGTATTTGCTTGGAGCATTAAAAGAGCGTAGTGGCCATGTCTGTTCATATAACTCAAGGTCCTAACTTCTTAAGTCAAGTGATTACTTTGTTCTCGTATATTTGTCTTCTTCGACATGGTATTTCGAATAGATTAATTACAATCGCCACTAGTTGATCACATCTCAATAAGATCTCTCAAGGGATATCCTATATTGTGGCATCTTGCAGTAAAAAAATACTATTTCAGCTGAACCCTTAGTACCCGAGCTTAGGACAATCACAATCACCTCTTTACGCCTAATTTACCTTGCATTTGCACATTGTATAAATTAATCATTTCAGCCTGAATTTTCAAATTGGGGAGCTATTGTTCAATTCTGTCTTTTAATTAGATTGCCGATAATTCAATGTATATACAAGACAAAATTAAGGCACCCTTAATTCATTCCTCATCTTCCATCTTGAAAAGTTGATTGTCCTAATAAAAAGTTGATTGCCAATATTAGGACAGCACGAAGCACCTGCTCATACCACAGAATATTCATCGACACTGTTCACCTCTCTTCTGAGTCGAACCTGTTCCATGCCGCCTTTGGTTCACAAAAAGGAAAATAATGAGATTCAAGTCCATAAAATAGAAAAAGGAAAAAAGAGACTGATTCATGCATTGCGTCAAGTCATAAGTATGTGACAGCGCAATCAAACAGACACGTGCAGCTAAAGAAACTTATTAGGAGTAGTTACCTTGAGAAGATCAAAAACCTTTTCACACATATATTTTTGCTGAATGCTCGCTCCTCTTTGCTGCAACTTATCAGGGTGAACATAAAGAGTTGCTTTCCTGTAAGCCTTCTTTACGGCAGCAGTTGTAATAATTTCAGTCAGTGAGATGGGTTGCCAACCACTATCGGATCCAAGGATCTGCATTTGCAAAAACAATGAGCATCTAGTGACAATTTTAAGTATATTTTGAACAGGACAAAAATTAAATCAAGATCAGTGCAATTAACTTCAAAAACAAAACGTCTTGGAAGGGACTCATTCACATATTCTAAAATCTAGTCACTGCAATTGCCCATGTGATTTAAAAAATCACTCCAATTTTTAGTTTCTACCACATTAAGTAAAAAACATATTCTGATGAGACAGGTAGTATCTTAAGATATTCCCCTCTCTAGCCTTGCAACTTCCCTTTCTACCCAATGTTCATACAGTGGGAAGGAAAAGAAAATACTTGGGCAAGTCGGATACATACATATTGCAGAGTAGAAAGCAGCGCACGTAGGTTCCCTTCCTTCCCGCTGGCCCATCTTTTAATATCAGCGTCAAGAGCTTCAGCTAATCTCTGAAATTAAAATATACATATAAGCAAGCATACATGTGCGCATCCTGAACTCCATAAGCACACAATTCATATCAAGAAAATTTACATTTCTCTCAGTTTGCTCTTTCTGAGCCAGAAGATCACGCTTATTCTTCTCCGCAAGGGCTTTTGCCTGAAAAGACCAGTAGAAACATAAAAGTGAATATGCTTGGACAGAGTCCAGGAAGTGTCCAAATAATAGAGTTAAGATACACATACTGCTCTTTCCATTATCCTCTGGTGCCTCTCCAACCTTGCTTTGCGTCTTTGAGCTGATTCACTATTACTTCCATCAAATTTGTCCAAATCCTGCATTGATTCAGTAGGTCATCCTTCTGTATGCCACAAAGTATACACTAGAGAAAGACAGAAAAAATTAAGAATGATACTCACAGAAGAGGAAAGGCTATGCTTCAATCCGTTCTCTCGGGTCGCACTAGCAAATCCTTCATCACCGTGTCTATCTGCTTGAGACCTTAATTCAGCTGTTGTGCCCTTTTGTGATAAAGCTTTTACCAAAGCACGTTCACGGGCTTCTGCAGTTGCTCTCTCCACAGCAGCTCGCTCAGCTTTAAGCTTGGCTTCAATGGAAGCTTTGTCTGTTGATACCTTGCTACTTGCAGAAGCCTTCTCACGCTTATCTCGTGCCTCTGCCATTACTCTTTGTCGAACTTCAGCAGTTGCTCTCTCCACAGCAGCTCGTTCGGCCCTTTCTCGGGCTTCAGCAAATGCCCTCTCACGAGCCTCACGAATTGCTCTTTCCACAGCTATTCTGTCTTTTTCCCTTTCTTTTTGTCTCTCGTCTACCTGGATTCTTTTACTATTATTTTTATCCTCCACTTCTTTTTGCAAAGACTTTTTGGTCTCCTCTTCTACAACAGTGTTTTGATTGCTCTCTTCCTCGTGCATTTCGGCTTTTATCTGTTCATCATTGTCCAGTGGTTCATTGTCTTTGCAGTCACCAGCTGAGGAAGAGCATTCTAGTTCTTCTGAGTTCTCAACAGACTTTTGTTCTTCCTGAGCTGCTTTAATATCTTTGTTTTTCTCGACCTGGTCGGCAGCAATACCATCCCCCTTGATCGTTTCCTCATTTCCTACATGTCCAGGGACACACAAGTCATCCCCCTCATCTAGATTTGAGTATAATTCTGGGTCCCTACCTGTTTCATCCATGCATTTTTGCTCAAGGTTTATGACAGTAAAAGTGGTATTTTCTGATTCTTCAGAAGCGTGGACCTCAGATACAAAATGTGATTCAGTATCACTGACATTCTCCTGAATCCCATTGTGGAAGCTCTCTGTCTCAAAAATAACTCGTTCACTGGGAAGATTGTCCGCGCCGTTCATGCAAGTAGAACCACAATTCACTTCCTTGACATCCTCAGATGAGGCTGCACAAGTGTCTTGCACTAAGCCCTCAGAGGTACCCTCTTCACCAGAATTTTGGAGATCACTAGCAGTTTCCAATATCTCCTTTTCCCAAGAATTGGAGGACTCTTCAGTCACTCCATCCTTCTCACACTCACGTTCAGAGATGGCTTCAGAAATTCCTTGTACCCCTTCAAAATTAACTGCCTGCTGACTTATTTCAACATCATTATTCTCTAGTTGATCTTCACAAGCTTCTTGTATCTCACTTGAACAAGGACTGCCATTGAGATCAGGCTCATTAACAGCACTTTTTGAATTTTGTTTATCAGCAACACCTGGAGCCACACTTGTCTCCTGATCATCCCCACTCTTATCAGATGCTCCCAGCCTACTATCAGCCTCTTCAGCCTCCTGACTCGCTTCAGTCTTTTTACTCTCTGTGAATTTATCTGCTTGGTTCTCTATTTCTTCAGTTGCTTCATACTGACAAGGCTCTACAGATATCTCCTGAAGTCCTTCCATCTCAGATCCTTCTCGTTTTCTCTCACTTTCATCCCCTTCATGACAGTAAGGGGTTTTCTTTTCACTCAGCTCAAGCTCATGAACCCCATATGACCACTTCTCAGCGTGTTGGCCACGTTGGAAATCTTCCTGTCTACTCTCAATGCCTACTCTCCCGCAGTCATGTTGGGGCTTCTCATCATTTTCCACCCATAGGAAGGCTTCCTTATGCATAATCTCAGTTTCTTCTTCATTGGAGCTCCTCCTCAATCTGCTTTTGTTTTCTTCCACCTCATAAACATTTTCTAACTTATTTGGCACTATTCTGCATTCCAAGTCTTCATGCTTCACTGTCTCGTCTTCTGGAGGTTTCTCTCTGTTGTTATGTAGATTATCATTCTCAGTCTCTTGGAACCCAACTTTTTCCTCAGTAAGTGTCCCCTGAGAGTTCTGCAAGTTCTTGAAACTCCACATCTTATGAAATATTGACTCTAGATTGTTCTTCATGTATTCAGACTTCTTCAACTCACCAGAACAATTTCCGTTCCCTTTAGAAAAGCCATACTCATTGATGACTTCTGAATTTACATATTCTTCAGAATCATGCATCAAAGCTGAATTAGAAGTATCCTTGAATTGCTCTGGAGCTTCTGCCTTCCCAAGAAGGTTTAGTGTTGGCATTTCCCCCATTGGTTTGACGTAATCAGGTTCTTCACCAAGCTCTATGGTCTTGTTACTTGTACTCATCTCCTTAAGCTTGTATACATGTCTATTATTCTCCACAGATGGTTGAGAGTGATTGTTGCTCTCAACCTGCTGAGATACCATGGTTTCTGTATTCTCTTTTCTACTGCTTACCACTTCCGGAAACCAAGTTCCTGCTAAATCTCCTTGAGATGCTTCAGCATTTTCAGTCTGGGTATTCTGCTTAACCATTCCAGCAACCCATTGCTGTTCTTTAAGATTGATGAATGAAGCAAAATCACCATTACTTGATGGGATTCCCCTGCACACCTCAGCGAATGGTGGCAATCCAATACCTATTTCTCTATGCAATTCCATAGCATTTTCCCTGTTACTTCTTGTGTTGCAGTCAACCCTATTATCCTTAGATTTTAAGCTACCTTGAGACCTTCGTTTCAGAGAAGCTGGAACACCTTCTTTTTTTCTCTCCATTAGCTCTTTTGCTAGTCTAATACTTTCTTGAGCCTTCTCTATGGCTTTTTTCAATGTGGCAGCAGAAACAGCAGCTGCTGAATTTGCATCAAGTTCCTCATCAGAAGAAGTAGGTGAACTATTAGTGGGACGAATACCGCTTCCAGATGCTCCATATTTGGGATCAGGACCTGAAATTTTTGATTGATTAGGCTGGCCCTTAATGTCATTAGCCACGGGGCTTGAAGTTGATGCCCCTTCAGTGGAACTTGATCTCCTCTCAAATTCATCATGTGCACTATAAAACTTATCATTAAAATGGAACACATCACAGCTAGATCCACTTGTAACCTTCACTACGCCATCTGAACTTTGTTTCTTGGGGATATGCAAATTCTCCTTACTATCACGCCCATTAAATAATTCCCCGCTAAAGCTCCTGTCATGATGTGCTTCAACTGAACTTTGTTTCTTGGGGACATGCAAGTACCCATTCTTATCATGACCTTCTTTAAATATTTCCCCACTTAAGCGCCTGTTGCGATGTCTATCTGAACTTTGTTTCTTGGGGACATGCAAATCCCCAGTCCTAGCATGCCCTTCTTTACCTGTTTCCTCACTAAAGCTCCTATTGCGACGTACTTCATCTGAACTTTGTGCCTTTGGGACATGCAAATCATCCATCCTATCACGCCCTTCTTTAAATATTTCCCCACTAAAACTCCTGTTCCGATGTATTTCATCTGAACGTTGTATCTTTGGGACATGCAACTCCCCCACCTTATCACGCCCTTCTTTAAATATTTCCCCACTAAAACTCTTGTTGCGCTGTACATCACTTTTTACAAAGGGTGCTCGCTGAAAGGCTTCAGTCTTTGGTAAATGAGAACTTTCATCTATAAAATACGTAAAACCAGGGACAGCATGCAGTTGAGCTATCTGCGTCATCCCATTTGAACCATCTCTGCTTCTTTGGCTGGTCTTATGATAAGATAGGTTGAAGTGCTTTGGCCCATCAATAGATTGATTAGTCGCTTCACATGAGGACTCTTCATGCATTCCACTTGGACTAAATTGATCTGATCCTTCGGAAGCAGTCCTACATGCAACAAATACAGGAAATTAAGGGAAGTATCATAACTCGTCTTGTACCAAAAGCAACCAATACACATGTTGTCTTTAAAGAAACTGTGAGAAAAATTGGGAAATGCTACACAAAATGTAAGCAATCACGGAATTGCTAGTTAGATGAAAGACTATCTTTTCTCACTCGTGGAAAACACCAAGTAATGGCATAGCACATAGTAAATACCCATAACTTCAGAGCACATAGCATCAATAAGTGTGTATACTTAGAAAGGCTATAGACAAGCAAATAAATATCAAATCAGGATGAATTTGGTCTAAAACCTTCCTCTAAGAAGACGAGTGAGCATGGCTAACATTCTGTAAAACATGTAACTCAACAAATTAAAATAACAAAAGGACATCAGCTATGTTGCTACAAAATAACCTACAGACAGGCACATTTCAGAATAAGCAACAAATGAGAATTGTGTATATTCTTCTTTTTTTGTTAAAATTTTTATTAAAGAATAGCCTGCAGAAAGATCAACGAAAAAGTGGTACAAACCCAACAAAATGCATCTTAGCAAACTAGCTACATGAGAACTGGGGAAATTTTCCATCCTATCTACTTCTTGTACATTTTCAATTTTGCACCAAAAGGCTAAGAGAGCTACATCTATGTTTTAAGGTACAAATATTTTCCTTTTTGCCTGCAAAGTATCTTCTATTTCTCTCCCTCCACACAGTCCACTATATAGCTGCTCAACTTTGTGTCGCCTTTTTGTAGTCCTCTTCTACTCCAGCAAAGTAGTAGGTCTTCAGGAGATTCTGGCATGCACCATTCAAATTCAAGCAAATTCAAGAATGTATCCCAAATCTGATTTGTGTTTCTGAAGCGGATGAATAAGTGCTTCGCATCTTCATAATCTTCTTCATACCTTACACATCTGTTGATAGTCATGCATCTTCTTTGTGTAATGGTGCTTCCTTTCTCCATATCAGTTTCAATGGCCATTCTTGTTCGTGCTGTCTACTTTGAGACAACAAGTTATATGCAGACTTTACTGAAAAAAGGCCATCCTTACATTCTTTCCATATTAACCTATCAGGTACTAACTGTAGATTCTATTTTCACTAAAAAGGTTTGCTTATGAATATTTCGTACCAAAAATATATGAATGCTTCAGTGGATATCTGTTCTTATCAAGAAGACTCATTTTCCAGCTAACAAACATCATATATTTATCACTTAAAGTTACATTGACAATAGCAAAAACTATATACCCAATAAACCAAATAGAAAAACAGAAAAAGGACTCTTGTTAAGCATATTAAAAATATTCAAACTGAAGCAAAAAGACAGAAATTAGGAACAGAGATGAACAGCAGCATATAATTTGTTATCATTGTGCCTTTGCTTTTTCCTTTTCATATTTTTTTTCTATTATTTTCTTTTCCGCAGTTCAACCAAAAACATGAGTAGCAATCACAAAATTAACTGTAGACCTCGACACACCAAAATCGCCTCCAACACTAAGAAAAATCGTCTTCATTCTTAAAAAAGACAAAGTAAAAAAGTAAAAAGAAATGGAGATGAACTCACCGAGTTTTACCAGAAGAACGTTTACCACGTTTAGCACCAGAAAACAACTCATCATAAGGTACAGCAATATCTTCTTCACAAAAACCACCAAAAATGTTGGAATAATCAAGTTTAGAGGAGGAGCTTCGAGAATCATCGGAAACCTTAGCATCATCTAAACCAGAAAGATCAAGTACCGGAATCGACGAACCACGAGAACCTCCAAAAATCTCAGAGTAATCCGGAGCTCCGGAAGAAAAAACCGGAGCTCCGAACTTTTTCTGTGCAAAAACGTCGTCGTACGGATGTTGTTTAGCTGAAAATGAAAAGCCATTAGCACTCGAAAGCTTTCTTCTGTGTAAAGGCCGTGAAAGTGACTCCATTGAAGTAGAAATGGAAGGAGAATGAACTAGGGTTGCTATTTTCAGGAAGATTATTTTTTTTTATGTAATTTTTTGGGGTTTTTTTTATTGGGATGTTATTCGGTGATGTTTGTCTGCAGAATCAGAAAGACAAAGAGAAGAAGAGAAAAATGGAAGAAAATGTTTTTGTGTGACAGAATAATTACAAAATGCGTTTTCTGAAGGGGTTGATTTGTAATTTTAGGGTGCTGTACGGTATTCTTATTTCCAATTCTCCAACTTGGATTGATCAACTCGTTCGGCGATTATATTATTTTATTTATTAGTTTTCTTTTATGTTTTTAAATAGTTGCATCCTTCAAATGGCCAGCTTTGTTTTTCTATTTTTCAAGAAAGCCAGCTTTCAAATTCATAACTGCGAGACCAAAAAAACATAACGACGTACATCTTTTAACGTTTGTTTACTGTAGAGATTATTTTATTATACTTTAGAGAATATAACTTTTATGAAAATCTGCTAGTAAGCAAAAAAAATTATTTTGTCCATGGTCGTCACATGAGTTATCTCCATGTTTTCCTCATTTTTTGCTTCCTTGTGTTTTATTGTAAGAGTTTGGGGTGAATGACTCGAATTAGATTGGTTTTGAAAGGAAATGAGACACTTAGTCTCTTTAAGGAATGTTTGTTTTGGAAAAGTCAACTGGATATTGACTTATGAGTTAGAGGGCTCGGATGTGATTTTCGGTGATTCTCTTAGCTTCGGGGATGATTTGTGACTTAGGAGCGTGGTCGGAATTAGTTTTGGAGGTCCGGTGTAGAATTAGGCTTGAATTGGCGATGTTAATATTTTGGCGAATTCTGTTTGATATGTGAGATTTTGATCCGAGGGTCGGAATGGGATTCCGAGAGTTGTTGTAGCATCGTTAGGTGATGTGGGATGTGTGTACAAGATTCCAGGTCATTCGGAGGTGTTTTGGTCGGGGTTTTTGATCAAATGTGTATTTCGGAAGTTTTAGAAGAACTTAGGCTTGAATCCGATGTAATTTGATGGTTTTGGTGTTGTTTGTGGTGTTTGATGATTGGAGCAAATTTGAATGATGTTTTAGGATGGGTTGGCACTTTTGGTTGAGGTCCCGAGGGCCTCGGGGTGATTTCGGATAGCCATCGGGATGAATTTTGGACTTGTTGCATTTCTGAAGTTTCTGGTTTCTGGTATTTCCGCATCTGTGGAAAAGGGACCGCAGATGCGGAAAGGTGGTCGCAGGTGCGGTTATGGGCTAGGAAGGATAAGTCCGCAGATGCGGAAAGGGAGCCGCATATGCGATACCGCAGATGCGGTAGAGGAGTCGCAGAAACGAATGATATTGGCCATGGGACTTTCTGCAGAAGCGGTGTTCGCAGATGCGGATACTGGTCGCAGAAGTGGTCCTGGCAAATAGTGGAAGATCCGCAGAAGCGGTAACCGCAGGTGCGGTTCATTGATCGCAGATGCGAAAATATTTGGAGAGAAAGGGTTTTAAAGGATTCATTTTGTTCCGCGAGCTAAAGTATATTTTCACTATTTTTTAGCAAACTTAAGAGCTTTTGGACGGAAATTGAAGGTGATTTCGACTGGGTGTGACTGGAGGTGAGTTCTATGACCTAAATATATGATTTAATGGTATAATTAACCTAGAAATTTATGAAAATTTATCAAAATTTTGGGAAAAGCTAGGGCTTGGAATTTGATGGGTCATTTGGGCTCGAATTTGGGAGTTTTTGATATGTATAGACTCGTGGCGAGATAAGGAACCCGATGATGTTAAATTTTCTAATTTTTGAGAAGCGAGCTCGGGGCTCGGGTTTTGCAAATTTCGTGAATTTCGATATTTTTCGAGTCTTTTCGATTGGGTTATGTTCCCTTAGCCTATTGTAATGTATTCGTTGTGGTTTTGATCAGATTCGACGCGCGAGGAGGTCGATTTGCGAGGCAAGGGCATATCGAGCTAGGATTTTGGCCGGCTTGAGGTGAGTAATGATAGTAAAGGATATCGTGAGGGTTTGAAACCCCGAATTTGCACAACGTAGTACTATGTTGAGGTGAAACACGTGCCTTATTACGAGCGCGGGATTATTTACTACTGGGGATTGTGACTTGGTCCATCCCGTTTGATATTTTACCGCGTATTTAACTGGGATATGTTTGTTATCAACATGATTTGGGCTTCTTGCCATATTTCGGGCTTCATGCCGACTACTTGAGTCCTTCGTGGATTTTTATCACTCTTTCCTCACTATTTGATATATTACTTGAACTCAGTCCTGTTGATTATACTATTTTACAAACTCAACTACTTTAATTGAATTTTTGAGACTTAATTGATATTTCCACTGCTATTTGGGTTGAGCACTACTATTCTATTGATGTCCGAGGGGCTTATGATATTTTCTGGACTGAGTGAGCCCGAGTGCCTGAGATACATTTATATGCCACGAGGTGGCTGGAGTGACGTGAGGAGGCTTTCAGGCCTTGTGAGTGATGTGAGGAGGCTTTCAGGGCTCGTGAGTGATGTGAGAAGGCTTTCAGGCCTTGCGTGTGATGTGAGGAGGCTTTCAGGCCTCGAGTGTGATGTGAGAAAGCTTTCACGCCTTATGTTGATATAGCGCTTGGGCCGTAAGGGGCCCCCTCCGGAGTCTGCACACCCACAGTGAGCGCGGGTATCTATGTGATATGATACTGATCTCGAGAGGCTGATATTATACTGAGTGAATGATACTGAGCCCGAGAGGCTGATGTTATGCTGGGTGACGGACATTGAGCCCGAGGGGCTGATACTGTTCTGAGCGATTGATACTGGGCCCGAGGGGCAGATTTCTACTCACTATTTA
>MU761364.1:6520-17838 GCA_026770625.1 Nicotiana glauca | reverse complement strand
CCGGGTTCTGGGATGGTTCGAAGTATTGTATTAATTGCTTAACTTTTAAATTCGATTCGAAAATATATTATTTAAAATTTCTAAATAATGAAGGAAAAATCATGTATTTCAAAAGTGTTAAACGAGATTTAATTTAGTATTTGACTTGGCTAGCCTGACAGCAGTGTCCGGCGCCACCACGACCCTTAGTGGATTTTGGGTCGTGACATTTTTGGAGATATTTAGGGGGATTATTGGGTAAGAGTTCCTAACTCATTTTTATTTAATTTCCACGAATCTATATTCTATTTATTCATGTAATTAAGGATTTGGGTTGAAAATTTTGGAGAAAAAGTGTAGAATTTCTTAGACAAAGTTTGGACTTTGAATGGCGAAATGAGGTCAGATTTGGATGATTCTTGTATGGTTGGACTAGATGTCGAATGTGTGTTCGGATTTATAATTTTGGTTGGGTTCCGAGATGTGGGCCTGGTTTGACTTTTAGGGACTATTTTCCAATTCTTTGCTAAAATCATAATTTCATCATTTGGATTAGTTTCCTATAGTTACTTTTATAGTATGTAATTATTTTTGACTAGATTTGAGCCGTCCGGAGTTGGAAAATCGGGGGAAAGGCCTTCTTATTGATTGACTGAGCATGGTTTGAGGTAAGTTACTTGTCTAACCTTGTGTAGGCGGAATTCCCCTTAGAATTTCTTATTGTTGTGACAATTTGTGATATGTGAGGGCCGTATATGCGAGATGACGAGTGCGTAACAGGCTAAATGTTAAAATTACGATTTTAGCTAAGTAATTTCCTTTTTATGCCTAAACTGAGTTACCTTAGAATGTGTAGTCATCATTCTTAGTCTAATTTCACCTGAAGCACACATTTCATTTTCCTACCGGGGATGCCACCATCACACTACAGGACGTGAAGGTTTTATCGGGGTTGCCTGCTGATGGTCTTGTTGTCCACTACCCACATACGGTTAGGGAGTAATGGAAACATGATTATCTAGAGATGCTGGAGAGGCTAACTAGATTCTTGCTGGTTAAGGAGACTACGATTAGTGGAGTTAGCCGATTACAATTATTGCCGGTTAGGCAGCACTTGGAGATGCTTCACCAGCAAACCACGGAGGAGACACAAGTGGAGGGTATTGAGCGGCAGTCTAGACTATTGCTTTTGATGATATTTGGCGGCATTCTTTTTTTGAACACCTCGAAAAACTTTGTGAGCCTACGTTTCATGCATCTTATGGAGCGTACGTTTCATGCATCTTATGGAGCTCTTAGGTGATTTACCCATGTACAGTTGGGGTGGTACCGTTCTAGTGCACCTGTATAGGTACCTATGCAAGGCATCGATAGGTAGCGTGAGGGACGTTGCTGGATTTATTCAGCTTATACAGGTGATAAAATTACCAATTCTTTTCATGATTATCATAGATATAGTAGAAAAATACTCAATTTTACGTCCATAATCAATATTAGTTTTGGGCATAGCGATTTTTGTAGATGCAATCCCTTTCTCGACCACTAGCTCTAGATGCACCACCTCCCAACTTCTGCCCCATGCTAGGAGGTGGGTAGACAGAAGAGGCTGCACCCGCAATGTCGAGGCTTGACATCATCTCCCTCTTTATAGGGATATTTTGGATCTACTAGATGGTGATCAAGTAAATATTCAATTTAGTACGTTTGTTAATACTTGATTTGTCTTGTGCTTACTTACTGTTATTGCATTTAATAAACGGTTCATATGGATGCCATATAGTGACAAGATCATTTCTAGTTTGCCAGATTACTACTCAAGAGGTCGAGCGTTGTGTATGTCTCGATATAGTTGAGGATCATCCGACCAGGAGAGTCTTGCGATAGTTTAGCCGACAACAACATATACTTGCTCATCCCAGTTAGCATTCCATGCATTTCAAGAGGATGATCGCAGTAGTGTTTTCCTGATATACTTGGCTCGACTAGAGGCCCGGATAGAGGACTGGGATTTGAGATATTTCATGTTTCCACCAAAACCATGATAGTATTGACGGTGAAAACGAGTACATGACTTGGTATCGTAATGTTACTTTAATAGGTATTACCGATAATCGGTAGGTCATCGGTATATTCCATACACTAGGATATACGTGTCAGGCGTGCTCCTAGCATGTGGTAGACGTGCCATACATGGCTAGAGAGAAAGGGGTAGCCTGCTTGGTCGGTATGGTCGGCGGGGATGGGGTGACCAGCAAGTGGGTGCTCAGGCACCCGTGGAGGATATTGGTGAAGGGTTGCCGAGTGACATTGTGAGGCACACGATGTTGGTGATGATATGACTACATTCAGACTGTTGTCACCGAGGACTTCATAATGTACCCAATAGGCTTCATTATTAATCGCGAGCACGGACAATACATCACTTGATTGGGATGAATACAATCCTAACCTTGTAGGTACATCGAGCGATCAGAGGATCGCCCGGTGTGAGATGTGCACAGCGGTAGACGTTTGAGCTATGACTCTGATCATGTTAGTATTTTTTTCCATCGATCATTAAAATGTCACTATTATAGTATTATTGTTTAACAGAAAGATAATGTGTTTTCATCATGTTATGAAGGAGACATCACCTCCGGTGGAGACGGCACAACCTTCATGTAGTCTAGTCCACCTCAGAGTTCCCTTAGAGCCTCGGGTACCCACTGAGACGCAACTATCGTCGTATTAGCACTATTATTAAATTATTCTATCTTATTTATTAGCCAGTAATATCTATTCTGATTGTATATTTTTTTAGATTTCTCCATCACCTATCACAAAGATGGTAGCATGTGATGCTCGTAATCCGGAGTCGCAAAACCCTATTTAGGAGGCAGATGAGACACATGTTTGACTATAAAAATATTTAAGCTATTATATTACTATTCTATATATCATATACTAAAAATTAGTTTTATATTTTGTAGCTTACTGCTGGTCCAACGGACACCTCTACTGATCCAGCTAGTCTTCCAGACAATCATGCTGCAATACATACTCGGATAAAGAGGAAACAATATAAGGATGATCTGGATAGCATAGACGATAGGCAAGGGATGCACCCCAAGGTAGCCAATGCACTAAAGCATACATGCTATGGGACACATTGATATTTAGCTTGCATTGTATATATTATATTAAATAGTTTTTTAAATATCATTGCTGTTTAATATTATTATCTTAGTGTTTTAAGTTTTAGTATTATTAATTAAGTTAATATTAGAACAAAAAAAGATAGATTAGTGTACATTGAAATATGAAAAATGAACCACATAATACATGTAATGTAAAACATAAAATAACAATATACTTAAAACAACCATGTGTTCGTTTAGTTACTATCGTCTATTATTCTCTACTTCAACCACTGAAATTTTTCTTGCAACAAATTATTTTCTTCTTTGGCCTGTTTCAGTTACTCGTTCACTATCGCTACTTTTTCTTCGAGTTTCCAGATATTTAGTTTGTACTCCCCGGTACATTTTCAAAGGTATAGTAAAAATAATTTGTAGTATTCCTGGTTAAAGGGTTTATCGTACTATTCTTCAAAATTATATTGATTTTCTTCCTACAAATAATGATGAGAACAAACGACTATCAATATTATGTTATAAAATAAATAATCAAATAACCAACATAAATTTGAATATTAATACACAATGTATTTACACATCCAACGTCTGCGCCTTAGATTCCCAGTGGCCCAATATGGCTTCAAAATTGCACATTATTCGCAGTAACACCTAGGGACCTCATTGCGTATCGTATTTCTTGAACTTAAAATTTTATGAAAAATAAGAATCTTTGATTGGTTAAGATATTAGGATTCACAAAGAAAAAGTAACGTACGTGGGGTTTTTAATAGTTAGAATGTGTGATTTTAGGTTGTATAACACATATTGTTCATGCGCGATGTTTCACTAATAAAGAAATCATTACAGTACAAGTGCGTACATGCCTTTTCAGGTCGACAAGACAAGGCGTGCATTTAGTTTGTATATTATTTTTTCTGAACAGTTGCATAATGCTATTGTTCATGAGCCATATTTCACTAATAAAGGAATCATTACAGTACAAATGCTTACATGCATTTTTTCAAGTCAACAAGACAAGGCATGCATTTAATTTGTACTATTTTTTTTGAAATATTGCATAACACATATTGTTCATGTGCCATGTGTGAGCACGTGATTTTTGCCCTATATATGAGTTATTCCCAAAAATTCAAACAAAAATGATTTGATCTTTATTTTTATAATTTTTGTGAATTTTGTGTTTGCGTGTTGTTTGTGCATGTTAAGTCATATAAAAATACAAAATATGCATTTGCATTTAGGAATTTAATTTCGCATTTTAGTTTTAAGTAGATATTAATTCATTTTAGAACAAATTTAAAGAAAATTACAAAATAATAGTCCTAGGCCATTTTAATTGATAATTGTTGCATTTTTCTTGACTTTTAAATAATATTAGAAGTTAATTAGGTTTTGTTTTAGTTTTATAAAAATAAAAAAAATAAATAACAAAAATACAATTTTAAATAAAGAGAAAACAATTAAATTGAAGAAGAAAATGAAAAGGCTGTATCTATTGGGCTTATCATTTTCCTTAGCCCAAATACCCATTGCAGCCCAACGATTACTATCCAAATCCGGTCAAGTCATCAAATAATCAAAACGACGCTGTTTGGCATCGTTAAATCTTAGCCGTTGATCATCTCAGATCCAACGGCCGCAGCCTGATCTCTCATGAAAAAAAAACGATACCGTTTAAAGTGTCAAATGAATCTGAGCCCTTCAAAATTATTATCCAACGACTCTAAATCCTTCACCCATATTAATTAATATTACCTAAAACTAAACATTTCCCCGTCTCATTTCCCCCTTCACTATACCAAACCCTAGCTGCCCCTGTTCCATCGCTGAACCGCCGGAACCCTCGCTGGCGGAAAACGTCACCATCGCCAACGACCCCCAAAATTACACCGTTGGTCCACCTTGAATACCTCTTTCCACCCCTTTACTTAGTTTCCTTCAAACACTAGCCCATCTCCTCGAATATTAAATTTTATCATACCGGAACCCTAACTCCGGCAAACGATACTTCACCCAAATCAACCCAAATTAATATCCCAGCATCTTCTCTCCTTCCCCTACACAATCCCTAGGATCTTGAGCCTAAAAAATAGTCGTAACTGCTCAAATTTGGGTTTGAAAGTTTCCAGCGAGTCGGAATTTGTTGCGAGGTTCTCTTTTCTTTTCTTAAAAAATCTTGTTGACAAGGGTATGCAATCAAGTGATCAAAACAAGGTAAAAAAAAACTTAGATAAGTTCTTCAATCCTCTTCTTTATTTCTGTTTTAAGTGTCTTTTATTTTTGCATGTGTTTGTCTTTTTATGTTTTATCATGTTTCTAATTGATTTCTGTTTTGTTATAAGTTTTATTAGGGTTTACTTAATTTCTATTTTAAAATAATATTTTTAGGTTTAAAATTTGATACTATTAGGTTTTTTAATTTTTAGTAATAATTAGTATAAATTCTGATTAATTTTGGTCAGTAAACAAATTTGATATCAATTTAAGGATAAATCAGTAGTTAATTAGATTTTTATGTTCACTGGAAGTGATTTAAATTGCTCATGTTTGTTAATTTCTGATTGATAATTAGGATTGGTTATAGCTATTAAATTTTTAGTAGTGATTAATCATGGAGTTAAAATAAATTAGCCTGGGTTAATAAATTCAAGGTTAAAAGGGTTGAGTTGCAGTAGATTTACTTTAGTAAATTCGACTTAATTTCAGGGGCATTTTGGGGATGTAAAAAGGGGTTAGCAGTAATTAACAAAAGGAAGGGAGGGTATTTTGGGTATAGAAAAATGGTTTAATAGTAATAATGATACAATTTTAGGAGTAATAGGGACATGAAAATGGGTAGTTTAGTAATTTTTAAAAGTGAAGTGAGGGTAAATAAGGAATTACAATAGGATAGAATCTTCTAGATAGGGGGTATTAGTATAGTTCTCAATAAATAAGTGTAGCTAATTGTATTACAAGTTAAAAATAAAGGGTAGAAATGAAATAAAAGAGGGACTAATGTATAAATACTCAAATTTGAGTTTCCCTCCAGATTTACATCTATAAATAGGCATTGATATACCTTGTTTTACAAGTTTCAGAATCTGAAAATTTTTCCCAAGCAATTTCTACCTTCTTAGATCCAATTTCAAAATTCAACATTTCAAAAACTAAAAAAAAAAAAAAAAAAACACTAGAAAAACCTCCAAAACTCAAAAATAATACTGTTACATTGGAAAGTTTGAGTTTAAATTCAATTTTAGCAGTTAATTTCATACTGCTAGTCCCTGAAGTTTTCAGAAGCTCTTGGTTGCTAATTTTCGAGTGAATTTGGTTTAATCAAGTTTATTTCCGATTCAAATCTGATGCCGTGATGCTATATTGGGTCTAACCATCACTGTTGCTGTGCTATTGAAATTGCTACTGATTCTCGTTGTTCTTCTCTATATTTCCAGGTACACTGCTGTAAATCCCAAAAATTTGGTGAAAATAAAACAAATTGTTCATCTACTTCTTCACACTATCAATTCATCACATCTTCATAACCTAAAAGTATAACTGCACATGGACAGTAGTTTGAATCTATTTTAAATGAAACGAGTTAGGAATGATCTTAGAGCTCTTGTATGGAATTGTAATTAGATTCATGGACTGTATATTTGGACTGTTATTCTAGAGTGTTTGGATTGTATTTGGTATTTGACCTGTAATAATGTGCTAGTAGTACTTAGAATCCTTTGTAATAGTGAAGTAAATTGCTAGATCTGGAATAATTTCATTCTAGTATGTAAAAAAAAGCTGGAAATATTTCGTTAATGTCATCCTGTTTAATTTCATTTTAGTATAGCTTTGGGTTGTTGAAAATTAACAAAGATGAAATGTAACTCCATGTGTTTAAGTCTTCTAGCATATTAATGAAATTTTAGTAGTTTAGTTGTGAATTCACAGGTTAGTGGAATATTGAATTGATGACAATAGTTAAAATTTATTAAAAAGACGATATGTTTCATGTTAATAGAATCACTCTAGGTTTTAGTAATCAAAAACTTTTTTCACCTTATTGTTAATTGTTAAGCGCGTGCATGAGTAATGGAAACAATGTTAACTGTCAATTAATTGAGGACTCACCAACTCCAGGGGTTTTGATCCCTTGACTTCTTTTGGGTAAATTGTCATAATTTTATCCATCTGGGCTGGCACTGAAGCCCAACGAAAAGACAACAGCATTCACGGATTTTTGGGCCAATAATTCAAGGCCCAAAGCTGCCGAGATTTAAGTAAAAATCAAGTCCCAAATACAATAATGTTAAAAGTAAATAATTAGGAATATGGAAAAGTAATTCATAAATATGAAAATGGATCTTGAATTAGGTAGCGGGTTCAAGCTAAAAGGCTTTATCCTTTTGTTTGAATTCGGACTTGAATTCGAGATTCGAATTTATAATTATGGATTACTTGACTCTTTAGAGACAAACAAAAAATTGAGTGGCTCTAGGTCTGACCTTTAATAATAAAAATGAGACGAGCCTCGCGAAATCAAATACATAATTGCAGGGCCCTCATTAATTACTTAATAAAAATACTTAGAAATTCGGGACGGGCCGTTTAGCAAATTTCACGGTCTTCCCAAAAGATAACAAAACGTTAATCGCTTTAGGCGCGTGTTAATTAAAATTACTTTCCTAAATACGGGTGTGCATTTCATGCAACCCAAATCCAAATCCGAAAATATTGAATAAGAAGGTGTCAAGGATCCAGGTGCATTTCATGTGACGTGATCCGAAAATATGTTTTTAAACGACGTTCACTTTCTTAAATAAAAATAATTGACAAAAAGCGGTAATTAATTCTAAAATTGCATGAGTAGGGTAACATGTATAAAGATTAAATTTTAGCCAAATATAATAGTTGAGTGACCGTGCTAGAACCACAAAATTCGGGAGTGCCTAACACCTTCTCCCGGGTTAACAGAATTCCTTACCCGGATTTCTGGTTCGCGACTGTTAAACAGAGTCAAACCCTTTCCTCGATTCGAGATTCAAAACGGTGACTTGGGACACCATCAATCTCCCAAGTGGCGACTCTGAATCTTAAATAAAAAACGAATCCCGTTTCGATTGTCCTTAAAGTGGAAAAACTCTTTTATTTATTATATTCCTTCCCCGAGGTGTAGTAAAGCCTATATCGGGAAAAAGGAGGTGTGACAGCTCTGGCGACTCTGCTGGGGAACGAACCCAGAATCTCTGGTTCAGGGTTCAAGAATTCGAGCTCAGTTAAATTATCGTATTTGGCTTTATTTGGTTTTGATACATGTTCCATGCTTTACGTGCTAAATGTTTTTACCTCTTTAATATTTGTTGAATTGTATATAAATTGTTGCGAATCCTTCCCTCTTTCTGAGTTTTCTACATCATGGAGAAGGGTGCACTTCGTGTAGCTTCTCTTCTGTTAGAGTCTTTTTACCAATTTAGAACGAGGTTTGGATAAGTTGCAAAGCCGGACGAGCTTCTGTATCCCCGGCACGCTGCCTCCCCCTCGGCCCGAGTTGTCCGCTCGGGTAAGCCAGGTCTAGATCAATAAAGCTAGGATTTAAACCTAGATGAACAATAAACTCATGCTGGATCCCTAGTAGGACGCTTATTTGCATCACGTGCATTTTGACTTAGGGGACTCAACACAGGGGTTGGGTCCGTCTAGGACAGGTGACCCGAATTG
This sequence comes from Nicotiana glauca, assembly GCA_026770625.1. Classification (NCBI taxonomy): domain Eukaryota; kingdom Viridiplantae; phylum Streptophyta; class Magnoliopsida; order Solanales; family Solanaceae; genus Nicotiana; species Nicotiana glauca. The sequence goes on along the minus strand of MU761364.1, from coordinate 9,028 downwards.
AAATGACCATCCTGCTGCATATTACGTGCTACTTGCATTTGTTTGCTCGGTTCCGCATGTTGACCGGTTTGTATACCATGATTGAAAAATTATGAAAAATAGCAGTGTTAAGACTAAGGGAGGATAATCATTTATTGTGAAAAACCCAATGCCCAAATAATACTGAAATGCTGCCGGATTTTTGAAAAAAAAAATGAAAAAAATGGAAAAAGAGAAAATATTTGGAAAAAATGGAAAGTAATTTGTTGGTCAAAAATAGTTTTGATTTTGGCCAATTGGCCCGAACTATGCTGGTTTGATTCTCACCACGAGTGAGATACGTAGGCAACCCTTGACGGGTCCAACCACACCTTTTGCAAAAATAGCCGAAAAATATCAAAATTTTGATTTTATTATAAATAAGTCGGGTGATGCTATTCTTATTTAAAATAAGCCGAATGTCCCTCAAAAGGACGCCATATGGCCGTTTTTGCAAGAATAGCCACTTTGAGTCATTTTAAATAATTTACGGACACATCCTTAAAATTTCCTTTTCGGAAGTACTGAAAGGCTGTATCTGCAAAAATCAAAATTGGTCATTTAAAAACTTTACAAAAATAGCCACTTTATCAAATAAACCATTACATGGTCGTTTTTTGCTAAAATAGCCACAATTGATATTAAAATTTTCTCAATCTTGCGATTGGCCTGTGGTGATGCTGAGTGACGCCCCATGGGCCCCAGGATGAGAAATTTTAATTTTAATCATTGAGTATGTAGTTTCTTATTTTTTTTTTTTTTGCAAAAAATAGCCACTTTTCCCTTTAATCATTAAATTCCTTCAAATAAAATGTGCAGGATGAATTCAAATGACATCGAAACCTTCTCAGTCCTGAGCGAGATACCCCTTAAGCTCCATTTATGGTGGGACGACCTCGGAGATGAAGGCAAAAAATCAGTGGTAAAATTTTTGGGTGGTCTCGTGGGACTTATGAACATAAAACCAAGAAAGGATATTGTTGAAGCCTTGATACCGTTTTGGGATCCTACTCGAAATGTCTTCAGATTCTCTGATTGTGAGCTCACACCAACGTTGGAAGAAATAGCAGGGTATGCCGGTCTTAATGGAAACATGCAAAATAGATATCCTTTGTCACCGAGACCGGTCATACTCCATAGGTTTTTGGATTTGCTGAGTATCAGTCGGGATGTCCAAGACCCGTGTCTAGAGGATGGGTGTTGTACTCTGCATGTTCTCTATCATCGATATGGCAACCCGAGGGGTTTCGAAGAACTTAATACCGGCCTGACACATGCTGGTAATAAAGACAAATGGGAGGCTCGGCGAGGGTTAGCATTTATGGTGGCCTTCCTAGGAATCGTAATTTGCCCAAGGAAAAATGGAAATATAGACCTCGGGCTAGTAGGAATGGTGGATGTAGCTATGAAGAAACCTACTAGCACGGTGGTTTCTTTGATCGTAGCGGAGATATATCGGGCTTTAACTAAGTGTCGGGAAGGGGAGAAATTCTTTCAGGGGTGTAATCTCTTATTGCAAATGTGGATCCAAGAACATTTATGCCATCGCACGGGATACATGAATTTCGGGTTGACTGGACTCAGTTGCATCAATGAGTTTGAAACCCGGTTTACAGGCATCAAATTTCCTGAAGGTGTTGAGGCTTGGTCCTCATGTTTAAGTCTTTAAATGCGAATAAGGTTGAGTGGGCTTATGGGTGGCTTCCCGATACTAAAGTTGTCTACACTTCAGCAGAAGTCCCATACATTCTTCTAATGGGTATTCGGAGCATACAACCGTATGCACCTTACAGGGTCCTGCGACAATTCGGGAGGTTCCAAACAGTGCATAATGATGAGGATTTGAGTGAACAAATTATTGAGTTGGGTCCCAAAGCTACCTTCCCGGAAGCAAGAATTATAAAGATATGGAATGAAAATCGGTTTCTACAACCTGACACTATGGTACAAGATCGAGCAAAAGGTGAAGTGGACCCCAAGTATTTGATTTGGTTCAGCAAAAGGTTCCAGATTCCTGGGAGACCCGCGAAGAGACCCCATGTACAACAATTTACTGATGGAGCCCGAGTCCAATGGGATTGGTTAGCAAAGGAGAAAGAATATCGGGCTAAAATTGGGGCATTGGAGCAATAGGTACGTGACTTTCAATTTGAGAAAAGTGTGCAAATGCCGGCGGATGAAGGAGAGAAGAAGAAATTGACCCAGGAAAATGAAACTCTTAAGGCACAAATTCAACAAATGAAACTCGATGCTAGAAATCGAGAAAGAAGCTTGTCTAATGAACGATTGATCAAGGGGTTAAAAAAACAAGTCTCGAATTGCCAAGAAGAGTTAGAAAAATCTGAAAGGAACATGGGGAGACTTCGAGCACACTGGGCCAAGAAAACTGAGGAAAGAGCCCAGTATGTTCAATAGATAAAAAGAGACTATGAAGGGACCATTGCCAACATGATAATAAAAGCAAATGCTCGGGAAGAAAAAGCGGCTCGG
>MU761361.1:7655-40369 GCA_026770625.1 Nicotiana glauca | reverse complement strand
GGAGGGGAGGGGGAGGGGGAGAATGAAAATTTTATTGAATTGTGACCGAACCCATAGAGCTGCCTACGTATCCCCTCTTAAATGGGAATCAGGTCAGGCGTAGCTCAATTTACATCATATAAGGAAAGCATAAAGATTACACATAGTAACGCTTGACTACACCTGAATTGATCGGCTTTGGCCAGACTTCTCCGTCCATTTATGCAAGTATGAGGACTCCTCCTATCAGAACCCGCTGAACCATATATGGACCCTGCTAGTTGGGATAGAACTTCCCTTTGGCTTCATCTTGATGAGAAAAAATTTTCTTCAACACCAGTTGCCCCGATGTGAATTGTCTTGGCTTGACTCTTTTGTTGAAGGGTTTGGACATTCTGTTCCGATAGAGTTGACCATGGTAGACTGCATTCATTCTCTTTCAGTTTATAAGGGAAAGTTGCTCATAACAACTTTTTACCCACTCTCCATCTTTGAGCTCAGCTTTTTTTACCTCAGCGAGAATGATAGCCTTTATACTATAAACCAGCATATAGGGGGTTGCCTCGGTTGATGTGCAGACTATGGTGCGATACCCTAGTAGAGTAAATGATAACTTCTCGTGCCACTGTCTGTGATTCTTTATCGTTTTCCTCAATATCCTTTTGATATTATTGTTGGTGGCTTCTACAGCTCCATTCATCTTAGGAATGTAGGCTATGGAATTCTTATGTTTGATATTGAAAGTTTCATACATAGCTTTCATCAAGTCGCTATTGAGGTTGGAGCCATTATCAGTAATGATTGACTCTGGAATTCTGAATCTACAAACAATGCGGTCGCGTACAAAGTCTCCCGTGACTTTCTTAGTCACTACTTTGTAATATGTTGCTTTGACCCATTTGGTGAAATAGTCGATGGCTACTAAAACGAATATGTGTCCGTTGGAAGCAGCAGGCTTGATTGGTCCAATAACGTCCATTCCCTAGGCAACGAACGACCACGGTGAGCATGTTGCATTAAACTCATTCGGAGGTAACTTTATTATGTCCGCATGTATCTGTCAGTAGTGGCATTTTCGGACATACTGGATGCAGTATGTTTCCATAGTCATCCAAAAGTAACCAGCCCGGAATATCTTATTTGCTAAGATAAAACCGTTCATATGTGGATCGGAGGTCCCAACATGAATTTCCTCTAGTAGCTTGGATGCTTCCTTTGCGTTGACACATCTTGATAATCCCAAATTGGGAGTCCTCCTATACAGGATTCCTCCACTATGAAAGAAGTTATTGGACAATCTCCAAAATGTGTGTTTCTAGTAGGATTAGCAAGCTCTGGGTACTCTCTTTGCCAAATATTCCTTGATATCATGAAACCAAGGCTTTCCGTCTGCTTTCTCTTCGACATGGGTAGTGTAAACTAGCAGATAATGGATTTTCACTAGAATGTGATAATGAAATTCTTGTCTAGGTGTTGTATCATAGATGATAGGGTAGCCACTAAGTCTGAATCTCCAATCACTAGAAACTCTTGAACGTTCGTGTCAATGGCCATTTTGAGTCCTAAGATGCAGGCTTCATATTCGGCCATATTGTTGGTACAAGGGAACCTAAGTTCGGCAGACACCAAAGAATGCTGAATAGTTTTTGATATTAGAACTGCTCCTATGCCAACTTCTTTGATGTTTTCTGCTCCATCGAAGAATATTCTCCAACCGTTATAGGATTCTGCAATGTATTCTCCTATGAATGATACATCTTCATCAGGAAAATATGTTTTCAGGCGTTCATATTCTCTATCCACAGGGTTTTCGGGAAGATGGTCTGCTAGTGCCTGTCCCTTGACCGCTTTCTGAATTACATAAACAATGTCAAACTCACTCAATAGGATTTGCCAGTTGGCTAGCTTTCCAGAGGGCATGGGCTTCTGAAAGATGCACTTCAAGGGATCCATTCTCGATATGAGATATGTAGTATAGGCATAGAAGTAATGTCTCAGCTTCTGCGCTACCCAAGTCAAAGCACAACAGGTGTGTTCCAATAGAGAATACCTGGCCTCCTACGGGGCAAACTTCTCGTTGAGATAATAAATGGCTTGCTCCTTCCTTCGTATTTTGTCATGCTTCCCCAGAACATAACTAAAAGCTCCATCTAACACGGTAAGGTAGAGTAATAAGGGTCTACCTGGCTCAGGCGGGGCTAATACTCGTGGTGTTGACAGGTACTCCTTGATTTTGTCGAAGGCCTTTTGGCAGTCATCGATGCATTTGGTGGCGGCGGCCTTCTTTAGCACCTTAAATATTAGCTCATAGATAACTGTAGACCGTGCTATGAATCGATTGATGTAGTTAAGTCTTCCCAAGAAACTCATCACATCCTTCTTATTCCTTAGCGGTGGTAGTTCTTGAATGGCTATGACTTTTGATGGATCCAGTTCTATTCCTCGACGTCTTACAATAAACCCAAGTAATTTCCCAGTACGACCCCCAAATGCGCACTTTTCGGGGTTTAGTTTCAGGTTGTATCTCCATAGTCTATTGAAAAACTTCCTCAGATCTTCTATGTGGTTATTGGCCTTCTTGGACTTGATAATAACATCATCCACATATACCTCGATCTCCTTGTGTATCATATCATGGAAGATGGTAGTCATGGACCTCATGTAAGTGGCCCATGCATTCTTCAGGTCGAATGGCATCATCTTGTAATAGTACACTCCTCACAGTGTAATGAAAGTCGTTTTCTTCGTATCTTCCTCATCTATCCAGATCTGATAATATCCAGCAAAGTAATATACAAATGACTTTAGCTCATGCTTGGTGCTATTCTCGATCAGGATATGTATATTTGTTAAAGGGAAGTCATCTATCGGAATGGCCCGGTTGAAATCCTTGTACCAAACATAGACTCTGACCTTCCCATGCTTTTTTGACACTGTCACAACATTGGCTAACCATATTGGGTTTCAATCATCCTAAGAACCTTGGCTTTGATCTGCTTGGTGACTTCTTCCTTGATTTTCAAACTCATATCAGGCTTGAGTTTTCTGAGCTTTTGCTTTACCGATGGACACATTGGATCTGTTGGTAGTTTGTGAGCCACAATAGACTTACTCAGACCAGCCATTTCATCATACGACCAAGCGAATATGTCCTCATACTCCTTTATAAATTATGTTTATTCTTTATTCTCCGTTGGCAATAGGTGAATGTTGATTTGCATTTCCTTGTCATTTTCGACATCTCTCAGGCTGACAATTTCGGTATCTCCCGGGTTGGACTTGGGTCTATTCTCAAAGTTCTCAACTTCTTTGACAATCTCGCCAGGTATGTCGTCTTTCTCTAAATCTATATCTGTTTGTTGCGTTATCTCATTGCATGTCACAGTCATTCATTCATAAAGACAAGTAATAGTAATGCTATATAGGTAAAGTAATGAGAGAAAACGATAGCAATAAATATTAATTCATAAGAAAAATCAAAAATGCTTTTGATAAATAGAATAATTGTCTTGAACATCAAAGATCTTATTGCGGGAATTGAAAAATACGAAAAGAAAATCATTTAGTAAAATAAAATAGTGAATAATGCTAGTTTTAGCCTTGCTACCCCGAGGCTCGTCACGCTCTGGTTGTCCTGATGTTCCAATTCTTGAGATGTGCCCCTCTGCTCATGACTTGTATGGAAGGGTCTTCCGCCCCTCCTGCTCGGGAATAACGTAACAGTCCATATCACTATCCTCTAGAAACAAGTTGTTCACTGCTGCAAATGCTTCTTCTTCATCTGACCTATAAATAATACTGGCATGTTGGAAGGTCTCCTCTAGATGCGGTATTGGCTGCTCCAGTGGGTAGTAAGGACCACGCCATGGTGGCGACCAGCTATTGAATTCTTCCCAGGTGTATTCATATCCCAAACCGAAGGTAGTGCCAAGCCCTTTGCCAGGTTTGTACCCACTCCAACTTAGTATAATATCGATTTTGCTATCCCACAATTTGTCTTTGTCGATAGCATCGACCCGCTCAATGTGGTGGTAAGTTTCTCCACCCAGCTTCCTTCTTCCTTCGATTGCTGGAATAGTTTGCCGACTGTATATAGGTTTGCTACCATCATCGTGAATGATCACTTCCTAGTGATTCTATCTGAACTTTACTGCCTGATGCAGCGTTGATGCTATGGCCCAGCCACATGGATCCATGGCCGTCCCAGAATCAATTTGTAAGACGTTGTTTCATCTATTACTTAGAAATTGACCTCGAACCAGGTTGGTCCCATCTGCCGGCATAGATTAATCTCACCAATGGTGGATCTCTAAGAACCATCGAAAGTTTTCACATTGATTGCTCTATCCTTTATATTGTACGGCCCTTTGCCCAACTTGTTGAGTGTTACCAGTGGACAAATGTTAAGACTAGAACCTACATCGATCAGGATCCTAGGGATGAAATAATCTTCACATTGCACGGTGATGTGCTGTGCTTTATTGTGCCCCAGCTCTTCGGGTGGCAGCTCGTCCTCATAAAAGGTGATCTTATGGCTTTCCAAAACTTGTCCTTCCATATTAGCCATTTACCCGCTAGTGATGTTATTTGGTATATGCGCTTCATTCACCACCTTCAACAGAGCATTCTTGTGCGTCTCAGAATTTTGTCGCAAAGAGAAAATGGATAATTGTGTTGGCATCTTTTTAACTGGTCGATAACCAAATATTCCTTGGCCTGTATTTTCCTCCAAAGGTCGTCCGGACCTGTCTCAATGAGGGGTGGCTGGTTGGAGGCCTGCTTGCTTGATTCAGCCAGATGTTCAAGGGTATAGACTCTACCAGTTCTTGTATACCCTATGATGCGGCAGTTTCTTCAATTCTGACCTTGCCCTTCCTTTTGGCCTTGGCTATATAGTACCAAGGTATAGCATTTGTATAGAAGGGTGGCATGGTTGACATCACCACTTCGAATGGAACATGCACCTTCGGTGGCAAGACTACAACCTCAAATGTTGCGGGTCGAAGATGCGAATTCAACCTCAATTGGTGTCAGTGTTTTTATGGGTGGCACTGCTTCAAACTGAAGAGGTATAGACATATTCACCTCAGTGTCTTTAGATGGTTGGATCTGGAATATGATTGGTTTGAGAGTAATTTCCAGTTTCTTTGGATCATCACCTTCTATGATCAACCCGATTGATCCTTTGAGATCCTAGTCATCTTTTACTTCAATCATGTGGATACCTCCACCCTTATGGTCTGGCAGAGGATTATTGTGGACATTTGGAGCGGGTTCTTTTGCCACAATGATCTTGTTATCAATTAGAGACTATATTTTGTTTATCCAAGAGCGGCATTCATCTATGGTGTGCCCTTTCATGCCGGAGTGGTATGCACAGGACTTGCTTGGGTTAACCCATTGAGAAGGATTCTCAGGGGTTGCAGCAGGGATGGAGTTGACATAACCAGCAGCTTTGAGCTTCTCATATAGCTGGTCGGCGATCAAAATTTGGTCGGGGTCTAGGGAAATTTTGGCGTGCAGGGGGTGATTGATAATGGGATGGTTGAGCATTATAAATTTGGTAGACATGAGCGGATTGGGAGTATCAGGGTGACGTAGGTTGATAGGTAGGAGGTGGAGATGATTGATAAGTTGGCGGCGGAACTTTGCACGAGAGTGAGGGTGCTTGGTAATTTGGGGTTAGCTATTATGTGAGTGGAGGTATTGGGTAAGCTTGTATTTACGGGGAAAGTTGGTTATTTGTGCAACTATATGGCCCCTACGTACCTTTTCTTGGACATACCACCGGACTGTAAAGCCTTATTCGTAGCTTGCAACGCTTCAAAATTTGTTAACATACCACTTTTAATACCCTATTCAATTCATTCACCTAATTTGATAATGTCAGAGAATTTGTGGTTCTCAATCATCATCAACCATTCATAGTACTACGGTTCTTGAGCCCGGACAAAGAACTTGTACATTTTCTCCTCTTCTAAGGCGGGTCTAACTTTAGAAGCTTCAGACCTCCAGTGAGTAGCATACTCGCGAAATATCTTTGTGGGCTTCTTCTTCAAATTCTGGATATTGAATACGTCTGGTGCATTCTCTGTATTAAATCTAAATCTGTCTATAAAGTGAGATGCTATGCTCACCCAGATTGACCATTTCTTGGGATCTTACTTGATGTACCAAGACAATGCATCTCCTTTAAAACTCCTCATGAACAGCTTCATGCAGATCCTTTCATCCTTCCCTACTCTAACCAACTTGTCGTAATAGGTCATCAGATGGGCCCTTGGATCACCCGAACCATCAAACATTTCAAACTTAGAGGTTTGTACCCCTCAGGAAGTTCGCCATCAGGCTGTATGTAAAGGTCCTCATAGTTCAGCCCATCGATCCCTTTGTTTCCTTCAACACCCTGAATCCGTCTGGTCAGTTTCTTATGTTCCTCTGCCAAGTTTCTAATAAGCAAATCCTTTTCATCAGAGTCAATTATGCATGAGATAGATTGGGTGGAGTGTGGCATGGTATCCACGTAGATAGGATTGTTATGGAGGCCTAGTGTATGGGTGTGGAAATGGTCGTTTATGGAGTTCTAAGATTCTGGGATAAGTGGTGGAGTGTTGTTTGGGGTACGGTAGATGTTACATTGGTTATTTGGTGGAGCAGCATGATGGTGAGGTGTGATGATTCTTCTATTTTGGGATATTTTGCGAAGGTGTAGGGTTTTGAGCGTTGGGGAAGTTGATATCTGGGGTTCTTAGGGAAAATGACACGTTCGCCAAATTTCAAACCTGATCGAGTTCTTCTCTGAATTTCAACAGTTTCTGTTCCAGTTGTGACACATTCTCATTAGGAACCTGAATACCTTGGCCATCAGTGGACTCTACCCGTTCAGTTGTGTTCTCCTTCCTTATGTTGTTTAGATCTTCTATTTTATTCTTGCCTTTGTTCTTTCCTTCAATGGGACAAAGAGAAGTAGTGGGTGGAGGGCCCCTGGATCTTGTGAAATAAGATGATGATGCCAAAGTGCACGAACTAACCTTTGGGGAGGGGAATAATAGAAAGAAAGAAAACAAAAATAAAAATAAAAGGTAATCAACTCAGTAAGGATTATAAAAAGTATTGCAGTACTTAAACACATAGTGTGGCAATGTAAAGAGTGTCCCAATTTGGGAACCTCTTTGTGCCCGAGGTAGGCCTAGTGATAAATTGACTTGGAGAACTTTTAATGCTCAATGCCTTATTATATTGATAAAAAATAGATGAATCCCAAAACGACAATAAATAAGCAAGAAATAAAAGTCACTAATGGCCATTGCCCTTATTACATTCATAAATACATTCATAAATCGAAAAAGTAAATTCCTATCTATTTGGTCCTAGAAGGACCTTCCCCTGATTTGGCATCCCTGGCTCTGTCCAACAGCTTCCAATTTTCATAATCCCAGCAATAGGTATGCTCTGGCTAGATTTCCACCTTCGGTCCCTTCATCCTTTTGACAGTCTTCAACACTTTTGAGAAATTTTCCCTCTAGTTCTAATATGCCTCGCTCCAAGTATCCTACCCTTTTGTTGGCACTGATAGCCATGTCTTTCCATTCCTCAATCATCTTCTTGTTGGACTCTTGTATCTCACGGTGTTAATTCTTGCATTCACAGATCCTTTTGCGCAACTGGTTGTATTTGACTTGTGCCTTGACTTCTTATCTATAATCATATGGCCTTGAACGAACTATGGCTAGCCCAAACCATCCTAATTGTCTTCCAACCAACTAGAATAGACAGGGGTAAAACCGGCATGATATTTGTTTGGCTCGATGGTGTCTTTCCCCGTTATGATCTTGCAGTGCCACATGTGCTGGGCTTGGCACTTGCGGGGACTGTCATCATTTTGGAAGCTAGCTTGGAGATGGCTCATTTTATTGACACTGGGTATGACTTGCTTTCTACCTGCTTTCCTCATAATTCGAAGAGGGACATAAAGGTATGTTCCTCTTGCCCCAATCAATATCAGTAAAGGTGCATCTGTGGATCGGGCGATGAACTCCTCTGCTGGAAACCACTCGAACATCCATTGAACCTGTTATTCAGTCAGATTATCAAAGAGCTCAACCCATCCTTTGGCATTTTGAGGCTGAGAGAACATGTCGAGGATGTAATTCAATCGTTTTGGATGGTGGAAAGCGATGTGATCATCCCAGGCCCTTCGCTGAATTTCTTATCAATATTCGCCCTTTTAGAGATGTTTCATGAGCCAAAGCTAAAGTAGTAGATTGCAGCTTTTGAAATATCTTGCTCCTCATTGAAACTTCTCTATGGCTCAGTATATGCTTGCGATGATCATGGGTACAATGCTGAATATCTGCCCACCAATCCCCTCCATTAGGGTCTTGGTTACCATAACCAGCCTACTATGGATTCTCCCTTTCTTCATTAGAAACACGATTAGACCCAGGAACAAAAACATGAAGATGAAAACCCTACAATGGATATTGCCCAAGGACGTGCTGGAAAAATCGTCATGGTAGGTACGATATGATTTGTTGTGACCGTACCTTTTACACAGGTAGTTAAAAGGGATGTACGATTCCTTTAGGCATGCCAATTCTGTGTTCTTCTTCAAACCCATCATTTTTAAGAAACCCTTGCATGTGCGATGGTAGGTACGGTATGATTTGTTGTGACCGTACCTTTTATACAGGTAGTTTAAAAGGATGTACGATTCCTTTAGGCATGCCAATTCTGCGTTCTTCTTTAAACCCATCATTTTTAAGAAACCCTTGCCCGTGTGGTTCTAAAGCATTAGAAAATCTGGGGTTTCCCATACTAGGTCGGCCAGTCCTCCTATCTCCTCTAGCAAAGGTGTCATTTCTATGTCCCCAAAGCGGAATATGACCCTTTTACAATCCTAAAAATAAGGTAGCAGCTTCTATTATCATGTTGATAGGCTGGATCTCCAAGAGGGATGGTAGATTACCTAGATATTTTCTGATGAGGGTTTTGTCACTAGAATGCAAATCTTCCCACCAACTCAGCAATCTTGGGTGGATATTGGGGACCATGCCAAATCTGGGGACTTCATGCCTCATATTTTTACAAGGCAAACAAGGTTAGGCGCTGACCCCCACCAGACTCGATTATTTAACATCAACAATTAGCATGAATCATTTAGTTCTCCAAATAAATACACAAAACGTGATGATGTCCGTTTGGGTTTAGGAAAACCCAGTGGACTTTTGGACAAGGCTATATTAAAGGATCATTATATGGACAACATAACTGACCCGACTTGGTTTGACCATGATGCATGCATAATTTAAATAGAGTAAGGTTTATATGGGGTTTTGGACTGATATCCTCCAGCGTACAACTCAAGGGGGAAGGCACAGAACCATCGACTACACTACTGATCGACTAGTTTTATCACAAATAATCCTTTCTGAATTTAAGGGACAATGATATGGGAAGGGAGCAACCAATCATCAAGTGTTGCTATAGTATTTTATTTGGAACGAGTGAAGTATGATGTTAAGCATGATTATGAAATAATTAAAAGCACGTTGACATGTATTTGCACATTGAGAAAGCGATAAATACAACAGTTTTAAAAAATTTAAGTAGTTATAAAGGAAGGAAACAAGAAAGACATGTGTGTTTTGCTTTTGAAGAAGAAATTAAACGCTTAAAGGAATTAAACAAATAATTGTGCATAAGGAGGGTAAAAATTCACAAAAATGGTATGAAATGGCAAAAGCCTAAAAGTCCCTAGCAGATTCGCCATGCTGTCGCACCCCCTTTTCTCTCGAAATAAGGTTTATGATATTTTGGTTGAGACAACTCGTTCGTTTTCGGAAAGGGGTTTGCATTTTGAAGATTCACCACCTAACGATTTATGGTGCGTTAGGGCACCTATAGGGTTCATTTATAACTACGTTTGGGAATCGGATACAATTTAAGGGCTTGAAATTATCCTAAAGGGAAGGTGTTAGGCACCCCTCAGGATCCACTAGTGTGGTTCTCGGGCATATAGTTTTGTATGAATTTGTACAATTAACAAATAAACAAGTATGGCTCAAATAGTAGGGGATTTAAGTTTAAATGCATAGATGTTTGGAAAAAAAGTTAATGGAAAAGAAGTGCAATATATGTGTGTTTATGAATATAAAGGGGTGTCGTAGGTTAGTTAGCCTATAGAATCACGTCAGTACAGTTACCGGTAATCACTCCTTAAAAAGGGGCTACGCATAGCATTAGCACACCGGTCATCATATCCATGTCTATACTTTCTGGCCCCGTGAAGTAATTAAAGCGAAGGTTGGTCTCGATCCATATTGCATGTTGTTACCCATCCATTCCTATCAGTCTCGGAGGAATTTGGGACTCATATCCTATAAAGGTGGGGTTCTAGGAAGACCCTCAGGTTTAAATGGGAAAATACTATGAGACATATAAAAACACATAGGACTGCATTTAGGGGTAAAACACATAAATTAGATAGAAGGCTCAAATATACCTCCACAAGTAATGCATATAAATAGCATGACTTATACACAACTCAGGTACTAAACATGGTATCTAAGTGAAAACAACATAGTAAGATTGATTACATGACTCAAAAAAAAAGTTTGAATCAGGCTTGCCTATTGATTTTAACAGGTTGATAGTTAAACACAAATCACAAAGACGGTTCTAGTTTTATTTAAAGTCGATTGCCTAAGGTCTTCCTAGGCGCAGAATACAGATGACTACATTTTATATAGTGAAACAAGGCAGGTTTCTAAAGCAAACTGTCGAACCCCTATAGGCATGATATCTAATGACAAATCAATTCAGTTTTTGAAAGAACTTGTTTTAGAGAAAATAAACCATTAATTAAACCAGTTTCGGACTAAAACGTGGACTGGGTTGATTTATTTAACTAAACTAGTTAGAACTATAGGCAGAATTTCTAGAGTTATTCCCTATAGGCATGGCGTCTAGTTGTTTAACACTAATTTCAAAAACTTTGCTGGCATGATGACCAATGAAAGAAAACATGTAACACTTGTTATAAAAGAAGCTGGATTAAATTATATCCTATAGGTATGGCATCTATTAGTGGAACTGATTTCGAAACCTATTAAAAATGATTTCTAACATGATAAGGCAAGTATAGTAAAATCCTACTACATGATTTCTAACATGGTAAGGCAAGTATAGTAAAATGAAAAGTCCTATAGGCATGGTTTCTAACATGGTATGGCCAAACATAGTAAAATGTAAATTCCTATAGGCATGGTTTCTACCCTCCTTACCCCACAAACATGTAAATACCCACTATTATCACTAGATACCCCAATACTCGTTTACAAATTATTGCAGACAATGTGAATGAATTACATAAGAAAAGTAAAAATTACACTATAGAGAGCCTGAAACACGCCCAGACTTTTAGCACCTGATTGACTTCCTCCCTGAGTTATGGAATAAACCACCTTAAGTGCCAAGATTGTTCCATAGCCTTTTTTATATCTGGGTGTGTCAGAGTTTTCTAAGGACCTCAAGGGATCCCGTGTAGTGCTCACACCCAGATTGTATAAACAAGATAGAGTAAGTGCAATATGGAAACGCCAGCTTTTTTGTGTCCAAGTTCTGAGGGAACTCAAGGGTTCCAAGGCAAGGCTCGCATAAAAGGGGCAGAACCTAGTGGTCTAATAGTATATGTGAGAGTGCTTGACATAGATTTAAAAGAGTTGAGTTGGAAACAGTTTTGACAATGATTAGTAGGAAATAAGTTTTGAAAGGCAATAGAAGAGTTTACCTTAGTGAAAACTAGCTTGAAGAATAAAAGAACAGGATAATCAAGAACTCAAAACAAAATCAACATACGTAGTTCAAACACAAATAGGGGAAGGAGGAATTGGGGACAAATAGTTCATATGTGAAAGCATATTTACACACAGGCTAACACCAGAGAAGTACTACAGAACATAAATAGTCACAGCAATAGTCTATCACAAAGTGTCCATGCCATGAGCTTAACAACATTAGATTTAAGGGGTGCTAAACAGAGTTACATATTAGGTTTAGGGGAAAGGGTTCAGGATCACATAGTAACTAGGTGTCATGCTTATAATGTATTAGGGGGTTTGGTGGTAGGGCGGAATAGTAGTAGAAAATGTGAGAAAGCAGTAGACATACTGAATTACAGGGTAATCACATGGCAAAATAGGCATGCTAATTGCCAGGGAGACAATACAACCCCAAGTAAAAGCATAAGAGAAACAAAAGGAAGTGTAATACCAATAGACATATTGTTTTGGTTGTAGTAAATTAAACTGAAAACATACCAAGAAAAATGAGAGAATAGCTATAGAGTGAGGAGTGAAGAGTAGTACAATGAAGGGAAGTAGAGCAGTAGAGTAGTAGAACAATAGAGCAGTAGAGCAATGTAACCACTCAATTTTGGCTTGCAGCCGACTGAGTATCAAGTAAGCGAGTATGTATTTGTGTAAGATAGAGTTCAGAATAGTATAATTGTCCATGTGTTATGCTAAAGAGAGGGTATAATATTTATAGTTTTAGAACAGTTGGGAAAATAAGGTAATAAGTACTATCTTAGCACAATTATTGAAATAATACAAATCAGAATCAATTAAAGACCTGGACTTCCTTCAATTAGGCAGTCATAGTTCAAACGGGTACAAGTTGTATCAAATAGGAAAAAGAATTACTTATAAGACTGATTTTACCATAGTAGGAGTAGTAAAAGTATGTGGCATATAATAAGGAGTAAGTACAGAATATTTTCAAGTAAGGAACGTACACGTTAAATAACTAACAACATATTTGTGCATATAAATAAGGTAGAGTACAATTTTAATTCTGAAATTTAGTTCAAAGAATCCTGAATGAGATTGAAAATCATAAGGAATCAGCACTAACTAAGGAAAGTATAACAAAAGTAGGGAAGCAATTTGAAAAATTAGAACAAAATTACAAGAAAAATATACAAAATCACATATTCAGGAAAGATATCATAGGTCTAAGGAGAGTACACAAAAATCAATATAAATTATCATGTGAACAATTAATAAAACAAATAGTCGAATATATTAAACGATAAATAACATGTTTGAACAAAATCACAGAAACCCTAAGAACGGATTAGAGCAGGAAGCATAAGAGCATATAAAACATATATGAAACCTAAAATGTTCATGAGATACATGCAAACACATCACAAACATATTCAAACTTCAAATCGTATCTAGAAGTATTAGGGTTTTTTAAAGAAAATGAATTAAGAAAAAGGAAAGACTCAAGTGATGTTTAAACATGTTAAAAATCACAAAGTAATTGCTAAAAATCATAAAGGAATCATTTTTTGCAAAAGGGTTTTGAAACCCTAGTCTAAAAAATGAGGAAATCGTTTGAAATCAGAGAAATCTTTTGAGAAAAATAGGTGAGAACTTTTAAAGACACATAGATCCATCACAGATCTAAAAAGAACAGAGGATTTAACGCTAGGGTTTCCAGAAAAGTAGTAGAAATGATATAATTGGTCAAGAACCCATAGATCCATAATAAAACAAGAAGAAGCTCTTACTCACAAACAGAAAATGGCCTGAGAAAGGATGATAAACAAAGTTCCACATTGGAAACATTTGGGGTTCCCTTGAGAAGATCTCAAGGATCCAAGAAATCGAAAAGCCATGGCATGTGGAAGACCATGCCAGGTCAGAGAAGACGTATAAACATCGTAAGAGGGGCTTATGCCGATGACGGCGATTAGGGTTTAAGTTAGGTCTTAGAGAGAATTTGGAGAGGAAGGGATTCAAGGACGGTGCAAATAAGAGAATGGGGTAGGGTTTGGGGGTTTGTTGGATTAAAAAAGGAAAGAAATAACGTGGACCATTGATCTGGGAGATCAACGGTCGAGATTAAAAAGGTAGGTATTATTACGAGTTCTGGTATAGGTTAAGAGGGTGTGGGTTGGGTTGGGTTTTAATTGAAAAAAATGGGCTGGGAATTGGGGTCCTGATTTGGCTGTAATTGAAAGCCAATTTGGCTATAATTTAAATAGCTAGTTTTTCCTTATTAAATTTATAAAACAAATAGTAGATAAATTTCGAAAACATAATTTAGAATGCTAAAATGATTAAGGATACATAATTAGTAAATTAAAATATATGATCCAATTTTATGCTTATAAAACATAATTCTATCTTAAAAGGGCTAACATGGCTATTATTTGCAATTTAGTTTTAAAAATACTAATTCTAATTGCAAAAAATATATAAAAATTAAATTAGATATATTTTGGCATAAATATAGAAATCCAATAGGTGAATTATCAAAATAATAATTTTGAAATTAATTACAGGGGATTTTATGGATAAAAAAGGAGAAAATAAATAAATTTAAATCATTAAAATTATGGGAGAAATAATAAAAACATTGGGCATGCTTATTGTGAGCACGTGATTTTTGCTCTATGTGAGGATCAGTCCCAAAAATTCAAAATAAAATAGTTTTGTGTTGTGTGTGATTTTCTGTGAATTTTTGTGTAATTTTTCCTTATTGTTTGCATTTGTTTGCGCGTGTTTATTTGTTAAATTAATATAAAATACAAAAATATGTTGCATTTACACTTAGGATTTATTAGGAGTAATTAAGTTTTGTTTTGCAAAAATGAAAATCACAAAAAATAATACACTTTGCATTTTAGCATTTAAAGGTCTAGTTGTGTGACTTTATTTTTAATTAATATTTAATTGTATGTGTTATTTGTTAGTAAAAATTAATTAGTATTTTTATAAGTTTATTTGATTTTTGTAATGTAATTTAGAATTTTATTTCTTAATAATTAGGAATTAGAAATGAAGAAAGAAAATTAAAATAAAGAGAAAATCGGATTGGGCCATCCCATATTCAACCAAAATCAGGCCCAAAAACCTCACCCCTCGCCCGGTTCGGACCAGTTCCTCTCCAAGACGTCCAAACGATGTCGTTCCGGCACGCCCATCCCAACCGATGATCTCACCTGATCAACAGTCCAGATCCTCCAACCCTCACCCGCACCCATTATCCGACCCCGACACGTTACCAAATCGGATCGCCCCATCGTTTCTTTTAAATCTGAACCGTTGGATCCCATCATCCAACGGCCCATATTAAAAGGTTAATTTTTAATGTGACAAAGACCCCCAAACCCCTCTACCCGTCTCATTCCCAGACACCCTTCCTAATCGTCTCTCTCAGAGACTAACCAAACAACCCTACCAAAAACCCTAGCTGCCATGATCCCCCTTCGCCTGAAACCCAGCGACATCAACGCCGTCGGCTACCATTTTAACACCGTAGAACCTCCATCACACCCTGAACCCAAATCCACAAGCCCCTTGGCTCGAATCTAGCTACATCTTCTCGAATCTTCAATCGAAGATTCGAGCCAAAACTCAACCTACGCCAAACCACCCCAAATTGATACCTAACACTCCCCTGACCTCCCTCATAACCAAACCAACACTTGTTTTGTTCGAATCTAACCAAAAAAAAAACAAATCCCAAATCACCCGTATGAACCCTAGAACTCAAAACCATGGGGGTCTGTCCAATTAAAAGAGGAGTTGGGGGGCTAATAGACCTTAATCGAGGTGTTCTCAGTTGAGAAAACTTCGATTAAAGTCCATTTGACCTCAAAATGATCAAATCCAAGTTCGAGCCTAGGTCAACTCTGTTCTTAAGTGTCTGAGGTATTCTTCCTTCTTGTGTGGTTTTTGTTAATGTCGGTTTACGTGTTAGTTTAGTTTGTTTGTTTTTTCTATTATTATTTTTTTCTTTTAATTCTGTCCATCTTCAGTAGACCTTTTATTTGGTCGATTTCTTCTATTTTTTTGTTAATTGTATTTATTATGACGAACTATGTGTTTAGCTTGTTAAAGTCGTCAAGTAGTTAGTTCGTATTTGATTCCCTGTTTTGTCCCAAGGTCATGAATCATCATATTTGTTTACTCTGTGTTTGTCATTTGTTGTAGCTCGTATAGTCGATTAAATAAGTGTCGTCAGCTGAAATCACTTGAAAAACTAGAGAAGCATGAGTTTGCTCAGTTAGTGTAATTACTAGCATGTTTCTCTTGTATGCGCTAAGACTTCTATTGATATGCCTTTTTCAGTATTGCTTCGTTATTTGCTTGCCTTAGCTGATGCCTTGATCAGTTGGTTTTGAGTTGGTCAGGTTTGGTTTACCAGACTGACCAACTCACTCCTCTTGAACTTGCACCCTTCTGCCCTTTTGATTGAAACTTAGAATTGGTTATTAGTTGGAGTCTAATGGGATCACAGGGTTTAGTTTAAGTGACCTGCCAATTGAACACTCAATGCACTCTTAAACTAATGAATAAAATAATTGAAAGGGGGTCTATTAGTACAAAATACTTCTGGCTAATGACTTTAAAAGTAGGGAGTCAGAAACCAGAGTATTTTAATGCTAAAAGCTGAAGTGCACATGGGATTGGTTAGTGAAACCAGCTGTACAGTAGGATATTCACCAACTTTTGAACTCTAGAGGTTTTAAAATGAGAAGTCCCATGCCTAGACAAAGGGAAGTGGAAAGGTAACAGGGGAATAAGATGGACTGGTCAGTTTTTAAATAATTGGACAGGCTGTAAGGTGAATTAGAGTTTGGTTATTTAAGAAAAAATTTCAGAATAGTAGAGGGGGTCTTCTTCCAGTTTAAAAAAAAATCAGAAGAGGAGGAGGAGTTTTTTTTTTGGAAATCAGGTCTCTTTCCAGTTAAAAATATCAGATATAGCCTTAGGAGCTTCTTCCAGTTTTTTGGAAATCAGGGTTCTTTTCTAGTTTGAAATCAGAAAAGTTTGAAAAAGGAAAACTGTTCTATTACTCCCTCTGTTAGTTTGCCTTCCATTCGACAACTGAACCTCAACTTCTATAAGTCCTTGAAAATCAGAATAGAGTTTCGAACTGTTGATCTTGTCCAGTGATGCTGCTACGTTAGTTTGAGAGCAGAAATAATCAGAATCTCTTGTTCTTTTCTGTTTTATAGTGAGGTATTCAAAACATTCGAGTTGTTTGCTGATCTGTGTGGATTACTGCTTGTTTGGCCGTGTGGGTTTTTCAAAATTGGTTCTAAGCTTGCTGGATTCTCAGTTGTGTTCCTTTTGCTACGGCTGGGTTTGTTGTTTGTCTGTTGTTTGTTATAGCATGCTTCTTACTTTTTTACTTCATCTCTATTACATTCCAGGTACACAGCCTTGAACTCATGTTTGGTGTAGGTTTGAACTGGAGTTTTGAAATGAAAATACTCATTGGGTTCATGCGTTTGGATTACTGCTTGTTGTTACAAAGTTTAGATTAGTTTTGGCGTGTACATTTTTAGTTGTAAAGTGTACATCTACATAATTTGGACTGCTGTATTTTTTATTTAAATCATGGATCGTAAAGCTGAGTTTGATTTTTTCTCGTGAGCATGTGAAATTGGTATAGTGCTAATTTGATTTGGCTTATAGTTCAAAGCTTGTGTTAATTAAGGTTTAGATAAAAATAGTGAGTTCAAAATAGACAGTTTCATATCCAATAATGAATCATCAGAACTAGTTTTGTAACTTAGTAATTAGTCTCCTTATTAGTTTGTAGCCTTTCACTAACCATTTGTCCTAGTTTAATAAGTCACACACAAATAAATATTTTTTAATCTAGTTGACAAGAGAAGTTGAGATGTATA
The DNA here is from genome assembly GCA_026770625.1 of Nicotiana glauca. Taxonomy (NCBI): domain Eukaryota; kingdom Viridiplantae; phylum Streptophyta; class Magnoliopsida; order Solanales; family Solanaceae; genus Nicotiana; species Nicotiana glauca. Next base: position 22,674 of record MU761361.1, on the reverse strand, counting down.
AAAAGCAGAAGATAAATGTTCATTTTTATTGAGAGGTTCATTGAATCGGAGGCATTTCCGTTTAGTTAGTTACACGTCAGTTAAAAATTGGAATCACGTTGTGCATTATCGCTTCGCGTGGAGTAATTGGAAATAACTTCAACGGGCATTTTGTTTTACATCAATTGAAATGTTCGATAGCCATCCCACTCGACATAGGCTAAGTTGAATGACCCAGGCACGCGTTTGACTTGCATATCCGTTAGGGGCCTGAGACCATGTTGCGATTGGGTTCGCTTTGTTCAAAGGTTTAAATGTATAGCTTAACTTAATAAAAGCGGTTTTTCTTTTTAGGGTTAATTAAAGGCACATAATTTATAACATATGCTAAAATCAGATATTTTAAGCCATTTATAGCAGTTTAAGCGACCGTGCTAGAACCACGGGATCCGGGGGTGCCTAACACCTTCCCTCGGGTCAACAAAATTGCTTACTTAGAATTTCTGGTTCGCAGACTTCATTTGGAAAGTCAAAAATTTCCTCGATTTGGGATTTAAATAAATCGGTGACTTGGGATACCATAATTTATTCCAAGTGACGACTCTGAAATACATAAATAATCCCATTTCGAATATTGTCACTTTAAATGGAAAAACTCCCTTATACATTTATCCCTCCGGGGTAGGTGCGTAAAAAGGAGGTGTGACAGCTCTGGCGACTCCGCTGGGGAGGCAAACCCAGAACCACTGTCTCAGGGTTTAAGAATTTGAGCTTCGAATAATTATTGTATTTGGCTTATTTATTATCTGATTTTTATTATATGTTTGTCTTAATATGCTAAGTGTTGCTTCTACCGCTTTGATATTTTGTGAACTGTATATGAACTGTGGCGATACCCATTTCTCCTCTAAGTCTTCTTGAAATTAAAATTGGGCATTTGCTTGACAAAGCTCGCTTTCTTTGAGATAGCCGAGGTGCTTGGTACCCGGTGAAGGATTTTTAGTCACACATGTTTTAGGCGGGGAGCACCACCAGTTAAGCCGGAAAGCATTGCTACCGGTACACTGACCCTCCTCGGCTCGAGTTGTCCGCTCGAGTAAGCCAGTCTAGATACTTCCTCAAACAAGATGTCAACTTAGAATAACAAAGCCTCATGTCGGATCCCTAGTAGGAACGCTTGTTTGCATCATGTGCATTTTTAACTTAGGAGACTCAACACCGGGGTTGGGTCTGTCTAGGACAGGTGTACCTGAAACGAAAAGACCACCATGATGCATCCTGCTTGTGCATTTATTTGTCTCGGACTTGCATGTGGACCGGCTTATTTAAAAAAAAAGAGAAAAAAAGAGAGAAAAAAAAGAGTTGAAAGCAGTGTATAGGGTTAAGGGATTTTATCACATGTTTTGAAAATACCAACGCCTGAATGATGTCAAAACTCTGTTGAAATTTTGAAAAATGAGGTTTCGTTTTCAAAAAAAAAAAAATAGTTTGTTTAGTTGAACTATGTAAGTTTGATTCTCACCGGATGTGGGATACGTAGGCAACCCATATCGGGCTCAACTATTTTATTTTTTTAAAATGTCCTTAGTTAAGGTAATACCATTCTTGGGAAAACAGCCAAACGCCTACAAAAGGGCGCCGAAGGACTTGTTCCACAAGAACAGCTACCTATGTGTCATACCGGATCCTTTTACACAGCCTTCAAATCTTCTTCTAGTGCTGAAAGGCCGTGTTAACAAGACCGGATTTTTTTTTAATAACAACAAGTAATGAAAATTTTCTCTTTATAAAAAAAAATGTTTTGATCATAGTCTGTATATGGTTTAGGAAAGTCTTAAATTTTATTTTATTTATCTTTTCTAGGATCAGCATGATTCCCCCACAAAGAAATGGTCATAAGAGGGCAAGAGATGAAACGCCCTCTATGTTTATGGTCCGAGATGAGACCCCGAACCTTCTCCGTAATTGGTGGGCTAGTTTTGCTACTTGGGAACGAAATCGAGTTTTCAAGCACCTCAAATTTCTTCCAGATATCCTGGGAATTGAGCCAAACAAGGATCTGATTGGGGCTTTGGTGAATTATTGGGACTCAACAAATAATGTTTTCAGATTCAAAGATTGTGAAATGACACCCACCTTAGAAGAATTAGGTGGGTTCACAGGATTTGGGAAGGATCTTTACAGAAAAAAACCCGTCGCTCCCAGAATGGTGGGTGTGAATAACTTTTTGAAGAAATTATGCCTCCGTCAAATCCCAATGGATTGCTTAAATGAAGGTTGGGTTCCCTTGAAGTACCTTTACGACAGGTTTGGTAACAAGAAAGGAATTGAGAGTTTCTATCTTAAAAGGGCTAACATGGCTATTATTTGCAATTTAGTTTTAAAAATACTAATTCTAATTGCAAAAAATATATAAAAATTAAATTAGATATATTTTGGCATAAATATAGAAATCCAATAGGTGAATTATCAAAATAATAATTTTGGAATTAATTACAGGGGATTTTATGGATAAAAAAGGAGAAAATAAATAAATTTAAATCATTAAAATTATGGGAGAAATAATAAAAACATTGGGCATGCTTATTGTGAGCACATGATTTTTGCTCTATGTGAGGATCAGTCCCAAAAATTCAAAATAAAATAGTTTTGTGTTGTGTGTGATTTTCTGTGAATTTTTGTGTAATTTTTCCTTATTGTTTGCATTTGTTTGCGCGTGTTTATTTGTTAAATTAATATAAAATACAAAAATATGTTGCATTTACACTTAGGATTTATTAGGAGTAATTAATTTTTGTTTTGCAAAAATGAAAATCACAAAAAATAATACACTTTGCATTTTAGCATTTAAAGGTCTAGTTGTGTGATTTTATTTTTAATTAATATTTAATTGTATGTGTTATTTGTTAGTAAAAATTAATTAGTATTTTTGTAAGTTTATTTGATTATTGTAATGTAATTCAGAATTTTATTTCTTAATAAATTAGGAATTAGAAATGAAGAAAGAAAATTAAAATAAAGAGAAAATCGGATTGGGCCATCCCATATTCAACCAAAATCAGGCCCAAAAACCTCACCCCTCACCCGGTCCGGACCAGTTCCTCTCCAAGACGTCCAAACAACATCGTTCCGACACGCCCATCCCAACCGTTCATCTCACCTGATCAACGGTCCAAATCCTCCAACCCTCACCCGCACCCATTATCCGACCCCGACCCGTTACCAAATCGGATCGCCCCGTCGTTTCTTTTAAATCTGAGCCGTTGGATCCGATCATCCAACGGCCCAGATTAACAGGTTAATTTTTAATGTGACAAAGACCCCCAAACCCCTCTACCCGTCTCATTCCCAAACACCCTTCCTAATCGTCTCTCTCGGAGACTAACCAAACAACCCTACCAAAAACCCTAGCCGCCATGATCCCCCTTCGCCTGAAACCCAGCGACATCAACGCCGTCGGCTACCATTTTAACACCGTAGAACCTCCATCACACCCTGAACCCAAATCCACAAGCCCCTTGGCTCGAATCTAGCTACATCTTCTCGAATCTTCAATCGAAGATTCGAGCCAAAACTCAACCTACGCCAAACCACCCCAAATTGATACCTAACACTCCCCTGACCTCCCTCATAACCAAACCAACACTTGTTTGGTTCGAATCTAACCAAAAAAAAAACAAATCCCAAATCACCCGTATGAACCCTAGAACTCAAAACCATGGGGGTCTGTCCAATTAAAAGAGGAGTTGGGGGGCTAATATACCTTAATCGAGGTGTTCTCAGTTGAGAACACTTCGATTAAAGTCCATTTGACCTCAAAATGATCAAATCCAAGTTCGAGCCTAGGTCAACTCTGTTCTTAAGTGTCTGAGGTATTCTTCCTTCTTGTGTGGTTTCTGTTAATGTCTGTTTACGTGTTAGTTTAGTTTGTTTGTTTTTTCTATTATTATTTTTTTCTTTTAATTCTGTCCATCTTCAGTAGACCTTTTATTTGGTCGATTTCTTCTGTTTGTTTGTTAATTGTATTTATTATGATGAACTATGTGTTTAGCTTGTTAAAGTCGTCAAGTAGTTAGTTCATATTTGATTCCCTGTTTTGTCCCAAGGTCATGAATCATCATATTTGTTTACTCTGTGTTTGTCATTTTTTGTAGCTCGTATAGTCGATTAAATAAGTGTCGTCAACTGAAATCACTTGAAAAACTAGAAAAGCATGAGTTTGCTCAGTTAGTGTAATTACTAGCATGTTTCTCTTGTATGTGCTAAGACTTCTATTGATATGCCTTGTTCAGTATTGCTTCGTTATTTGCTTGCCTTAGCTGATGCCTTGATCAGTTGGTTTTGAGTTGGTCAGGTTTGGTTTACCAAACTGACCAACTCACTCCTCTTGAACTTGCACCCTTCTGCCCTTTTGATTGAAACTTAGAATTGGTTATTAGTTGGAGTCTAATGGGATCACAGGGTTTAGTTTAAGTGACCTGCCAATTGAACACTCAATGCACTCTTAAACTAATGAATAAATTAATTGAAAGGGGGTCTATTAGTGCAAAATACTTATGGCTAATGACTTTAGAAGTAGGGAGTCAGAAACCAGAGTATTTTAATTCTAAAAGCTAAAGTGCACATGGGATTGGTTAGTGAAACCAGCTGTACAGTAGGATATACACCAACTTTTGAACTCTAGAGATTTTAAAATGAGAAGTCCCATGCCTAGACAAAGGGAAGTGAAAAGGCAACAGGGGAATAAGATGGACAGGTCAGTTTTTTAATAATTGGACAGGCCATAAGGTGAATTAGAGTTTGATTATTTAAGAAAAAATTTCAGAATAGTAGAGGGGGTCTTCATCCAGTTTAAAAAAAAATCAGAAGAGGAGGAGGAGTTTTTTTTTGGAAATCAGGTCTCTTTCCAGTTAAAAATATCAGATATAGTCTTAGGAGCTTCTTCCAAATTTTTGGAAATCAGGGTTCTTTTCTAGTTTGAAATCAGAAAAGTTTGAAAAAGGAAAACTGTTCTATTACTCCCTCTGTTAGTTTGCCTTCCATTCGACAACTGAACCTCAACTTCTATAAGTCCTTGAAAATCAGAATAGAGTTTCGAACTGTTGATCATGTCCAGTGATGCTACTACGTTAGTTTGAGAGCAGAAATAATCAGAATCTCTTGTTCTTTTCTGTTCTATAGTGAGGTATTCAAAACATTCGAGTTGTTTGCTGATCTGTGTGGATTACTGCTTGTTTGGTCGTGTGGGTTTTTCAAAATTGGTTCTAAGCTTGCTGGATTATCAGTTGTGTTCCTTTTGCTACGGTTGGGTTTGCTGTTTGTCTGCTGTTTGTTATAGCATGGTGCTTACTTTTTTACTTCATCTCTATTACATTCCAGGTACACAGCCTTGAACTCATGTTTGGTGTAGGTTTGAACTGGAGTTTTGAAATGAAAATACTCATTGGGTTCATGCGTTTGGATTACTGCTTGTTGTTACATAGTTTGGATTAGTTTTGGCGTGTACATTTTTAGTAGTAAAGTGTACATCTACATAATTTGGACTGCTGTATTTTTTATTTAAATCATGGATCGTAAAGCTGAGTTTGATATTTTCTCGTGAGCATGTGAAATTGGTATAGTGCTAATTTGATTTGGCTTATAGTTCAAATCTTGTGTTAATTAAGGTTTAGATAAAAATAGTGAGTTCAAAATAGACAGTTTCATATCCAATAATGAATCATCAGAACTAGTTTTGTAACTTAGTAATTAGTCTCCTTATTAGTTTGTAGACTTTCACTAACCATTTGTCCTAGTTTAATAAGTCACACACAAATAAATATTTTTTAATCTATTTGACAAGAGAAGTTGAGATGTATAAAAAGCAGAAGATAAATGTTCATTTTTATTGAGAGGTTCATTGAATCGGAGGCATTTCCGTTTAGTTAGTAGCACGTCAGTTAAAAATTGGAATCACGTTGTGCATTATCGCTTCGCGTAGAGTAATTGGAAATAACTTCAACGGGCATTTTGTTTTACATCAATTTAAATGTTCGATAGCCATCCCACTCGACATAGGCTAAGATGAACGACCCAGGCACACATTTGACTTGCATATCCGTTAGGGGCCTGAGACCATGTTGCGATTGGGTTCGCTTTGTTCAAAGGGTTAAATGTATAGCTTAACTTAATAAAGGCGGTTTTTCTTTTTAGGGTTAATTAAAGGCACATAATTTATAACATATGCTAAAATCATATATTTTAAGCCATTTATAGCAGTTTAAGCGACCGTGCTAGAACCACGGGATCCGGGGGTGCCTAACACCTTCCCTCAGGTCAATAGAATTGCTTACTTAGAATTTCTGGTTCGCAGACTTCATTTCGAAAGTCGAAAATTTCCTCGATTTGGGATTTAATTAAATCGGTGACTTGAGATACCATAATTTATTCGAAGTGGCGACTCTGAAATACATAAATAATCCCATTTCGAATATTTTCACTTTAAATGGAAAAACTCCCTTATACATTTATCCCTCTGGGGTAGGTGCGTAAAAAGGAGGTGTGACAGCTCTGGCGACTCTGCTGGGGAGGCAAACCCAGAACCACTGGTTCAGGGTTTAAGAATTCGAGCTTCGAATAATTGTTGTATTTGGCTTATTTATTATCTGATTTTTATTATATGTTTGTCTTAATATGCTAAGTGTTGCTTCTACCGCTTTGATATTTTGTGAACTGTATATGAACTATGGCGATACCCATTTCTCCTCTGAGTCTTCTTGAAATTAAAATTGGGCATTTGCTTGACAAAGCCCGCTTTCTTTGAGATAGCCGAGGTGCTTGGTACCCGGTGAAGGATTTTTAGTCACACATGTTTTAGGCGGGGAGCACCACCAGTTAAGCCGGAAAGCATTGCTACCGGTACACTGACCCTCCTCGGCTCGAGTTGTCCGCTCGAGTAAGCCAGTCTAGATACTTCCTCCAACAAGATGTCAACTTAGAATAACAAAGCCTCATGTCGGATCCCTAGTAGGAACGTTTGTTTGCATCATGTGCATTTTTGACTTAGGAGACTCAACACAGGGGATGGATCTGTCTAGGACAGGTGTACCTGAAACGAAAAGACCACCATGATGCATCCTGCTTGTGCATTTATTTGTCTCGGAATTGCATGTGGACCGGCTTATTTGAAAAAAAAATAAAAAAAAAAGAGTTGAAAGCAGTGTATAGGGTTAAGGGATTTAATCACATGTTCTGAAAATACCAACGCCTGAATGATGTCAAAACTCTGTTGAATTTTTGAAAAATGAGGTTTCGTTTTCAAAAAAAAAATAGTTTGTTTAGTTGAACTACGCAAGTTTGATTCTCACCGGATGTGGGATACGTAGGCAACCCATATCGAGCTTAACTATTTTATTTTTTTAAAATGTCCTTAGTCAAGGTAATACCATTCTTGGGAAAACAGCCAAACGCCTACAAAAGGGCGCCGAAGGACTTGTTCCACAAAAACAGCTACCTATGTGTCATACCGGATCCTTTTACACAGCCTTCAAATCTTCTTCTAGTGCTGAAAGGTCGTGTTAACAAGACCCGATTTTTTTTAATAGCAACAAGTAATGAAAATTTTCTCTTCATCAAAAAAAAATGTTTTGATCATAGTCTGTATATGGTTTAGGAAAGTCTTAAATTTTATTTTATTTATCTTTTCAAGGATCAGCATGATTCCCCCACAAAGAAATGGTCAGAAGAGGGCAAGAGATGAAACGCCCCTTATGTTTATGGTCCGAGATGAGACCCCGACCCTTCTCCGTAATTGGTGGGCTAGTTTTGCTACTTGGGAACGAAATCGAGTTTTCAAGCACCTCAAATTTCTTCCAGATATCATGGGAATTGAGCCAAACAAGGATCTGATTGGGGCTTTGGTGAATTATTGGGACTCAACAAATAATGTCTTCAGATTCAAAGATTGTGAAATGACACCCACCTTAGAAGACTTAGGTGGGCTCACAGGATTTGGGAAGGATCTTTACAGAAAAAAACTCGTCGCTCCCAGAAAGATGGGTGTGAATAACTTTTTGAAGAAATTATGCCTCCGTCGAATCCCAATGGATTGCTTAAACGAAGGTTGGGTTCCCTTGAAGAACCTTTACGACAGGTTTGGTAACAAGAAAGGATTTGAGAGATTCTCAACTACGGAATTCGTCAACCAATTAAGTTACGATGCCTGGGGGGATTTGAGAACCTTCGCATTCATGATTGCTTTTCTAGGGACCATGGTCTTTCCAGAGTGTGATGGGTGCATCAGAATTCGTTTATCAGCAGTGGTCTCATATTTGCAAAGTAGCGAAGAACATACTATTCTTCCTATGATATTGGGGGACATTTTTCGAGCATTAACTCGATGCCAAGAAGGTGGAGATTACTTCGAAGGGTGTAACATCTTGCTGCAAATGTGGTTTATAGAGCATCTTTATCATCACCCAATAGTGATAAACTTCAACGAAGATTGGTTGAATTACATTCGTTGCCATCCAAGCAGGGTTGCATGTTGTAATCTTCCGGACGGATTGAAGGCCTGGCGGGAATTACTCAGTTCCTTGGAAGCAGATAAACTCACTTGGAACTATTATTGGTTCCCTTCTGCTAAGGTTATGCACATGTCGACATATCGCCCTTTGTACATACTCATGGGTTTTAGGGGTTTCCAGCCATACTCACCATTACGCGTCATGCGCCAGTTAGGGAGAGAACAGAAGAGACCCCCGACTGAGGATATTGGTCCATTCGTGTGGGAATTCACAACAGAGGAACTCCCAAAGGAATCTTATGCACAAAAGGTTTGGTTTGGTAGTCTATTCACTGACATCGATGAAGTGGTGGCCGACCGAGAACGAGGAGAAGTAAGCTTCGCATACCTCGAGTGGTTCCACAACCAGGCGGTACCCGAGCAAAGAGCGGAAAGGTCTGTGAAGTATGCAGTCGATTGGGAGAGGGAGATAGAGTCCAGAGTCAGGAAGGCTAAAAGCGAAACGGCACGAGAATTTCAATCTCATATTGACACCTTGCGAGAAGATAAAGGAATACTGGAAGCAGCCATGGACATACAACAGGCTGATTTCGATCAGGAAAGGTTTTATTGGGTACAGGAGAAGCAAGCACTCCAAGCCCAAATTCAAAAGATGAAGTCAACCGCAAAGAGGTCAAAAAGGAGCCAGGCTGATGAGGTACTCATAAATAGCTTGGAAAAGAAATCCCTCGCATATCAAGAAGACTTGGAGAAAGCGGAAGCCACTCTGACCACGATTCGGGCCAAATGGACGAGGGGAGCACAACAACGGGCACTTCATCTACAACAAATAAAAAGATATTACGAGGGGATCATCACCGGCCTGAGAGGAACAAATTCCACTCTCGAAGAGCGGGTCTTCAAACAAGACCGGGACACTAGGACAGATAGAAACCGTTGGTACGACTTGATGGCACAGATGGAGAAACAAATGGATAAGCTCATGGACCAACTCATCGGCAACGCTCGGATATTGGGGGCAAAGAATCAACAAATAGAGCAACTGCTTGGGGAAAAGGATAGGATCAGGGGTAGAATCGAAGAGATTGGGCGCTACATTACCATGAGGTGCCTAGCATGTGAGCAAATGCCCCGTCCTACCCTCTTTTCCTCGGTTATGGGATATGTCCACCAAATCATGGAAGAGTTGAGAAGTCTGCAAAGAGATCTTGCGCCGAAACCCGCGGCAAAGCCGAACAACGCCCCACCGACGCAAAAGTTAAAGGCTCTGAAGCAGGTTTAGTTGAGTCTGTATTTTCTTTATCTTTTAGAGTTTGTTGTCCATTTCAAGTTTGTACTTCTCTTTGCATCAAGGTCTCTAGTTTTCATTTTTCAAAAGTTTAGCCTTGTAAACAGAATATTTTGACAATAACAAAAATTAAAAAAAATCCAAAAAATGAGTTATGTCTTTATTTTACACTTGTGGCCAGAACTACGCTCGGTCTGATTCATGCGGGGACATGATACGTAGGCAATCCACATAAGATTCGACCACCATTAAAAGAAAATAAAAAAATAAAAAAAGGGGAATAATAGAAAAATATATAAAAAATAAAAAATAAAAAGAGAAGGGAAAGAAACAATAAATAAAGGAAAGTTTGGGAAGCATTTAAAAGAAGAGCGCAAAGAGAAGTCGGAATGACGCATGCAACTAATGCAAAAAACATGTAGAGACCCACTTAACTGTATAGGTCCAACGTTAAGATTACCTATTTGTTATTTGTTTCAAACTAACCGTTTGCTTGCTGAACCATAACCAGATCCAGGTTTTACAGAAAGGTGGTTGGTTTTGTGGTAGTCTGGCCTCACATTCGTACTTTACGAGGTCGAAGGGAAGTGTTCAACCGTCCGTCACAAAGTCGAAAGAAAGTGTTCACACTTACTTCACCAGGTCGAAAGGGAGTGTAGAAATGTCGTCAGAAATTCCTCTACCGACGATTCCTGTCTCAGAGGAGAGTTCAATTTCGACCATCCCAACTTCCGAATTAGCAACTGCCAAAGAAAATAGAATCCTACGTCTCCGCATAATGGAAATAAAGGACGCCTAGAACAATGGAAGAGAACTGTCAAGTGCAATCCCTGGATTCCCCGAACTGTTTCCTAGAACAAGTGGGACTTCCAACGTCCCCATCAGTTACCCAATTACCCCATTCGGGTATCCTACCATGTCATCTCACTTTGCTAGATCATCTTCTGATCCTCACCCCCAGGTATCGGCAACAGGTGCAACCTTACACACATTCACCGCACCACCCTGTCCAGCTGCGGCACAACCCACTTTGCATAGGCCTAACTGTGACTCATCCTCGTTCACATTCCAAGCACCATCTTTCTCATTGGAACCTACCCGGTTTACTGCCAATGCATACCCTCAGCATCCCCAATACGAGTTTATACCTGGGCAAGGCCAAAATCCCAGAGCGTCCGAGCATGATGAGATGGCCAAGAGAATGAGAAGCCTCGAGCAAAGTTTGAAGAAAATGCAAGGTTTGAGCGGGCAGAAGAGTGTCTCCTATGCATATCTATGTATGTTCCCGCATGTCCATTTGCTCTTAGGTTTCAAAACACCCAAATTTGAAAAGTATGACGGGCACGGCGACCCCATTGCTCATTTGAAGAGATACTGCAATCAGTTACGGGGAGCCGGTGGCAGGGAAGAATTGTTAATGGCATATTTTGGGGAAAGCTTAATTGGCATCGCCTCAGAGTGGTTTATACATCAAGACATTTCCCGTTGGCATATCTGGGATGATCTTGCCCGATATTTTATTCGACAGTTCCAATACAACGTGGACATTGCGCCGGATAGGAATTCTCTGACAAATCAAAAGAAGAAATCATCAGAAAATTTCAGAGAATACGCAATTAAGTGGCGCGAACAAGCTTCCAGAGTAAAACCCCCAATGGACGAAATGGAGATGGTCACTATCTTCCTGCAATCCCAAGAGCCCGATTATTTCCAGAATATGATGTCGGCCATGGGAAAACCTTTTGCAGAAGCAATCAAAATCGGGGAAATGGTAGAGAATGGTTTGAAAACGAGAAGAATCCTGAGCCAAGCAGGCATAAGAGCAACCTCCCAAGCCATCCAAGGTGGGTCCGGAGGAATAGCAAGGGGAAAGAAAAGGGAAGAGACGATCATGGCAGTGTCAGGAACAAGAGAATATCGTAACCCCGGGTCCTATTTTCAAGAAAGAACCCTGCAACACTACTACCCCCATCAAGATGTGGCCTACGCTTCTCAGCCTTACATGGCCATGAATGCTCAACCCTATGGGCGACCACCGCAACAAATCAACCGGAACCAAGCTCAACCTCCCAGAAACCAACCTCCTTACCGAAACCACCATAATCCCCAACCACCCCAGAATAACTTCCGTCCTCAAGAACCGCCCAAGAGACAAACTTTCACCCCCATCGGTGAACCATATTCTGAGTTGTTCCCAAAGCTTGTCCAAATGGGTTTCCTACAACCCATACCCCCAAACAGGCAAAATCCGGAATCACCATCATATCAGCGGGGTGGCAGATGTTCTTATCATTCAGGGGCAGAAGGGCACGATACGAACATTTGATGGATTTTAAAAAGGGCAGTGGAGGACTTGATAGAATAGAGAAGGATAGTGGTAAGGGACGAGGAGGTCCCAAATGTGACCAATAATCCCTTGCCCGATCACAATAATGGGTCGGTAATCGGGATGATCTGTGAAGACAATGAGTTTGATCCCAGCCTGAAGGCCGTAATTGCCATTGTTGATACCAAAAGAAAGCCTACAGCAGCCCCAAAGCAAGAGAAAGGGGAAAAGGAGACTAAAACTATCAAGTCTGAGCTTGAAAGGAAGGTTAAAACAAAGACAGAGATGAAGGCGCCTCCGCAAAATGAGGTTCTCTATATTCCACGAGGTCGTTCAGAGAAGCCGCAAAAATTAGAATTGAAAAAGGGAAAACTGATGTATGTACCGAAATGGGCCTATGTGGTCCGGGGGGCGATTAAACCGCCTCGGCTGAATGAGCCAGTGGTTATCGGATGTGTGCCACAGAAGCCAATAACAGACCCATCTGTGGTGCCATGGAATTATCAATGGACGTTGGTTACTTACAAAGGCAAGGAAATTACAGGGGAACTTCCGGGAAATACTTCTGTTGATTAATATTCGGACATACAAGAAGTTAACAATGCTACACGGAAGTGCTTCCAAACCAAGAAGCCTGTAAGCGCTGAAGAAGCGGAGATTTTCTTCCAGAAAATGAAAATGCCTGACTTTGAAGTGGTGGATCAGTTGCGCAAGCACCCTGATCAAGTATCTATGCTATCTTTGCTAATAAGGTCTGCCGAGCATCAGAAGATCCTGCTAAAAACCTTGAACGAAGCATATGTGCCGGTTGAGACTTCTGTAGAACAGCTAGAAAGAATGCGGAAAGGTTCTTTGCAATCAACCAAATTTCCTTCAGTAAGAATGACTTGCCCCCAGAAGGAGCTGCGCATAACAAAGCCCTGCACCTAACAGTCAAATGCGAAGGTTACTACATGAAAAGGGTTATGGTGGATGGAGGTTCTGGGGTAGACATATGCCCGCTCTCAACTTTACATCGCATAGAAATTGGGACCGAAAGAATTTGACCCAACAATGTATGTGTGCGGGCTTTTGATGGTATAAAAAGGGACACAATTAGAGAAATAGACTTGATTCTAACCATTGGCCCAGTAGATTTTGAAATAACTTTCCAAGTTCTGGATATGGACACGTCCTACAACTTTCTTCTGGGAAGGCCGTGGATTGATGCAGCTGCAGCAGTACCCTTTACCCTTCACCAAATGGTAAAATTCGAGCATGAGGGTCAAGAGATTGTGGTCCACGGGGAAGATAAGCAATCAATCTATCGACACCCTTCGGTCCCATACCTTGAAGCAAGAGAATGAAGCAAGCACATAGTTTATCAGGCCTTCGAAATTGTGGTCGCCGACCAGTATGAAGAAGGAAACACTTGTCCCCAACCTTTCCTTTCTAATGCGTCGATCATGGTGGCTAAAGAAATGATCCGACGGGGTTTCAAACCGGGAAAGGGACTTGAAAAATCATTACAGGGGATAACGGAACCTATCACTTTGCCCCCCGCTAAAAAGCTCTTCGGGATAGGATTCCATCCTACCCCAGAAGATGAAACATGGGCTAATGAAAGGAAGAAAGAAGGGTGGGTTCTGTCACAACTAGTGCCACATTTGTATAAGACCTTTGCCAAGCCTAAATATGTTGAAGAAGAAGATGATGATGTTTTCACGGCAGAGGAAATAAAACATATCTGTGGGGCCATGAGGAAAATGCTTTATGAGACCCATATGGTTCAGCTGGGAGAAGGCACAAGCACTGCTGAGGTGCTATACATGGGGCCGGATGCTAAGCTTCAGAATTGGGAGTCTACACCATTCCCAGTCAGGCGGGAGTCCGGGTAGACTTGTCCTGCCACTCTTCCTGCATCACCAGTTATCCTAGGGTGTAACTCGGATGTTTCCTTTAATTTCCTGTTTTTTTTCTGAAATGTAAACCCTTTCATCTTCCCAATTACAAGGAATAAAATCAGTCTTTCATCATTTTTTCTTTCTTTATCCTTTCTGATCTTCGCTATTTTTTTTTCTTTATTTTCTTTTCAGTCATAATAGTGCGACTTTAAATAACATGACATGCTTGCGGACTTCACGCCCAGATCCAAACACGCTATCTAATTGTGAAATAATGAACCAAGAATTGGAATATGATGAAGAAGAGGCTTTTAGGGAAATAAATCGAGAACTGGAACACTTTGAGTATAAACCTATGCCGAATTTGAATGACACAGAGCCGGTTAATTTGGGAACCTCCGAAGAAATTTGAGAGACCAAAATAAGCATTCACACAAATGAGAAAACACGAGATGCAATAATTCAACTCTTGTTTGAGTTTAAAGATGTGTTTGCTTGGTCATACGACGACATGCCGGGATTAGGTGTTGATCTAGTGGTGCATAAATTGCCAATCTACCCTGATTGTCCCCCAGTTCAACAGAAACAAAGGAAGTTCAATGCTGATGTCAGTGATATGATCAAAGAAGAAATCACAAAGCAGTTGAAAATAGGGGTAATCCGGATGGTTCAGTATACCACGTGGTTGGCTAATGTAGTTCCCGTGCCGAAGAAAGATGGGAAAACCTGGGTGTGTGTGGATTACCGAGATCTGAATAGGGCAAGTCCCAAAGATAACTTCCCCTTGCCCAACATCCACATTCTTGTGGATAACTGTGCCAAACATGAGATACAGTCCTTCGTGGATTGCTACGCGGGATATCACCAAGTGTTAATGGATCAGGAAGATGCCGAGAAAACCATTTTCACCATACCTTGGGGTACTTACTGTTATCGGGTTATGCCATTCGGTTTGAAGAACGGCAGGGCAACATACATGAGGGCCATGACTGCTATTTTTCACGATATGATGCATCAAGAGATAGAGGTGTATGTGGACG
>MDKF010061911.1:0-21849 GCA_026770625.1 Nicotiana glauca | reverse complement strand
TAGAGGAGATAGCTTGGTAGTAGGTCGGACCGGCATGGTAAGGATATGATTATTTCTTTGGGTGTTTAGGAGGTAATTAGCTTCTACAGGTGTTTCATGGCAATGCTCTTGGGTTTTAGTGGCACGCGTAGCTGGGTTGAGTTAGAAGGAATCAGTCCTGACAGTTTAGTTTTGTGAAAATGGAAAGTTCTTGGCTAGTTGAGTACGTAGTAGTTGTGGCTCGTAGTGGATTATGAAGTTCTCATGTTTATCCTGGGATGGTACGGTATATGCGGTATGTTGTGTAGGATTGAGATTTGCATGTGTAAGGTCATGGTTTGGTTCTGAAATGAAGGTCATAAATTTTTAAGTAGCATGAAAATTTCAGATGACTAGGGAAATGATATTACTAACTAGTTTGGCTTGATGAAAGTATACATTCTAGAAAGGGCACGATATGTTTGAGTTAAGGATACTTCATTAGTATTGCGGCACTCTTTTATTAGACCGACTGCTGATATTCGAGTTTCTTGGTGGCACAGAAGAATTATAGGAATACCTCTCATGGGATGATTGAGTATTAGAGGTGTGTTGTATATTCGGAAGGTGGAGTTAGGATCGTATATGGTGATTCACGTGCTCTGTGGATTTGGAGACTGAGAGTTCTTATAAAAAGGTTAGGTCATGGTTATGGACCACATATATCGGCCTGGTGTGGTGACTATTGGGGGTTGGAGACCCGAGTGGATCCTTGTTGCTTGGTATGTTAGATTTTGTAGGTGATATTGGGTATAGACTAGTTTTCTAAGTGTCATGTTATTCTGGACTGTTGCGCTAAGATGGCGACGTTGGCTATGTCGGGAACATCATGGATTGAGTGGCGAGATTCGAGGGATTATGTTCCCAGTAAGGTGGTTTCATTTTTGAAGACACGACAGATGACTGGGAAGGGTTGTCTTTCTTATTTGGCCTTCATGATGGAAGGCAGTGCAGAGACTCCTACCATGATTCAGCTCCGGTAGTGAGGGATTTTCTAGTTGTGTTTCTTACTATCGGGCATGTATCCAGACAGGGTTGTTGATTTCGGTATTGATTTGGTTCCGGGCACTAAATCGTATGGCACCGGCGAAGTTAAAGGAGTTGAAGGAGCAGCTTAAGGAGCTCCTTAATAAGGAGTTCATTAGTAGGCCAATATGGAGGTTTGTTCTACATCGAGTCATCTTGGTTGACTCCAAGTTGTATTATTGAGGGATGTGTTGATTCGATTGTTATTAACCTTATGAGTTATATTTCGGTGATGCGAGGCGTTAGGATTTGTTTGTTATCGGCACATGTGGTGCAGTTTTATTGGAGCCTCTCAGTGGAATTCGCGCGGGAAGAGTATTGGGTATTGCTCGCCGGATGGCGTATTGGTTGTATCCTTTCGGGTCTATGTAAGGTTATGTCAATTGCTTTTCCGTGGTTATGATGATTTGTTTTGGTTCTAGACATCAATTTGCGCGTGGTTGTCAATTTTGAGCATAGTGACTTGAGGTGTTTCGTGTGGACCAGTGTTTGGATAGGGCCACGCATTGCAGCGAAGTTATGTGAAGGTATGACCCTTCGAGTTAGTTATGTGTATTTTGTTTCTACAATGTATGATGGGTTCTCATCATTGTGTGTGGTGGTGCTGGTGAGTTGCGGTACTGCTCTCTCATTTGAGTCATTTTTCAAGATTTGAGTATGTTCAGATTGTTGCTTACTGGTGCGCGGATTGCACGTGTTGTGGCTTTAGATTATATTGATGTGTCATGTCACCGTAGTAGTTGTTTTGGATTAGATGAGATCGTTGGGATCTAGAATGAAAACAAACAGATTCGGTTTCAGAGCGTTGGAAGGATAATATCGACGTTCGTTACAGAAATTTGCTATGGTCCTTGCCAAATAAGAAGTGGCTTCACGCATGGTTAATCCGAGGAATGGTTATAACTTTCTACGTGTTTCAATTATCATTGGCAATATACGAAAGTGTTGGAATGAGGCTTTATTTGATAAGAGGTTTATTATCGATATTCGATTGTTCTGAGCAACTGCTGTGATTAGAAGTTATCGCTACGAGAGTTTGAGCTATGTGGTATATCATGTAATTGCATCTAAGGTTGCAAATATGGCTTGTTACATCTTGTTCGGGCTTATTCGGAGTATATATATAAGAGATTCTCATATTGTGGATAATTTCAGAAGTAGAAATGTGATTCTAAGGTTTATGGGCTAGGTTGGATTGTGAAATTTCAATTACATTGTGTTATCGAGCCTATATGAGATAGGGTGACATGGTTACCCCCGAGTATGTGCATGGTAAGGTTACACAGTAATTTGATAGATTTCGGGACAACTCTGGGAACGTTCGAGGATGAACGTATGTTGGGGGAGGATGTAACAACCCGATCGGTCGTTTTAAGCTTTTGTACTTCACTCGCTAGTTATTGGTAATGACTAACCCCGTATTATGTATTGTGACTTATGTAAATCGTTGGTTTTGGTTTTCAGGGTAATCGGAATGAATTTGGAAGAACACTTCTCAGTTTGAAGCTTAAAATTGAAAGGTTTGACCAAGTTTTGACTTGTTAGTATATGATCTCGGATTGGAATTTTTATGATTTGGTTAGCTCTGTTAGGTGATTAGGGACTTATGAGCGTGATCGGAATGTATTTTGGAGGTCCGTGGAAGGTATAAGCTTGAATTGGAGAAATTTAAATTTTGGCGTTTTTCGGTTGATAGGTGAGATTTTGATTTAAGGGTCGGAATAGAATTCTGGAAGTTGGGAGTAGGTCTTTTGTGTCATTTGTGACGTGTGTGCAAAATTTCAGGTCATTCAGATGAGGTTTGATAGACTTTTTGATCGAAAGCGAAATTTGAAAGTTTTTGTAATCCTTAGGCTTGAATTCGATGATGATTTGGTGTTTTGATATTATTTTGAGCGGTCTGAAGGTTGGAAAAAGTTTGAATGATGTTATGGGATATGTTGCCTTGTTTGGGTGGGACTCAAGTGTGTTTCGGGTGTGTTTCGGATCATTTTGGGCTACTTTGAATGCTGATTTTCTGATATCTGGTGTTTTTCTTTGCGTTCGTGAAGAAGAATTTGGCTTATGGAAGTTTGTTCTTCATATTCGCGAAGAGATTCTCGCGTTCGAGAAGAAGGAAATCTTGGTTGCACAGGTCTGACTTCGGAGGACCATACTCACAATCTATAAGGAATTTGGAGAGAGCCAAACATGAAAGTTGTAGCCCTTTGTGTCTAGTTCTCGGAAATGCAAATTCATTTGCATGTTCATTTGTGTATGAAAAGTTAAGGTTGTTATACTACAGGCTGTCCGGGGAGAGTTCAAAAATCTTTGCTGCACAGGGCTAACATTGGAAGCTTATATCTCGCAATATATAAAGCCTCGGGAAATGAGAAACCTATCAAATTATAGCCCTTGGTATCTAGTTTTCAGAACATCTAACCATTTGTCATTTGGAGTTGTGTGCAAAGAGTTATGATAATTTTACTAAAGGCTGTCTGGAATGGGTTTGGAAATCGCTGATGGGAAATTTGTTCATCGCAAACGCGAGGGAAGTGTCACGAACGCGAAAAACAAACCCCTGGGCAGTAGAATAAAGTCCAAATTCATCCCATTCTTCCATTTTTGGACCAACGAAGCTCGGGTGGGGTGATTTTTCAAGGGATTTTCAGAGAACACAACGATGTAAGTGTTCTTAACTCAATTTTGGTTAGATTACTCAAATCCTTCGTTGTTTTTAATATTTAATTTGTGATTTTAAGTTGGAAAAGTTTGAAACCCCTCTTGGATAGATTTGAGGATTTGAGGGTCGAAATGTTATCAAAATTTAGTAATTTTGGTATGGTTAGATTCATGGTTGATTTTGTGAGTTTCGTCGGATTCAGAGACGTGGGCCCGGGGGTTAGGTTTGGCCAATTTCGGGATTTTTGGTATAACTTGGTTATTTTCGAGTGGGCTTTGTTCCCTTACAATATTTTGATGGTATGAATCTGTATTTGGTTAGATTTGGAACATTTGGAGACCGATTCAAGAGGCTAAGGCATCGTGGGCTAGAGTTTGGACTGGATAGAGGTAAGTAATGACTGTAAATACTGTTCTGATGGTATGAAACTCCTGATTTCACATCGTTGTGCTGCTTTGAGGTGACGCACAAGCTAGAAGACGAGCGTGGGACGTGCACCATTGGATATTATGACTTGGTCCAACCCGTACGACTATTAAGTCGTGTATTTTACTTGAAAACTATTAGATATTGTTATATTTTGGAAAATATTATTGTGTTTGGGGCTAAATGTCGTGTCTAGGCCTTGTGCGGATTGTTTGGACGCTTAGGGGCTTTTACTACTATTTTACCTCACTGTTTTTGGTTTAATGTTTACACTCAGTCATGCTATGTTCTTGCTATTTTCATAACTCGATTTTATTCACTCCTTTTGATTTCGTAAATGATCTTCGACCGAGTACTTGTTTTACTGCGCGCCACAGCATGTGGTACTGACATGTGATATATGAGAGGCTGAGGGCCTGATCTATTATGCCACGAGGTGGCTTGTGATTTATATGAGGCCGAGAGCATATTTGATTATGCCACAAGATGGCTTGTTATTGCGCTTGGGTCGTAAGGGGCCCCTCTTGGAGTCTGTACACCCCAGTGAGCACGGGTACCCAGTATGTGTGATGTGTTGTAGCTCGAGGGGTTGTTGTTGTTTCATATTGAAACCTGAGGGGCTATTCTTGATCCATGTTGCCCGAGGGGCGGCTCTTGATTCAAGTTATGCCCGAGAGGCTGATTACGAGTGATTGTGAGGTAGCCCGAGGGGCTGTGTTAGTTTGTGTGAGTTCACCAAATAGTAGATTACCTGGTCTTTTATGGGGTTCTGCTATGAATGCTAGTAAAGCTGTATGTAAATAAGGCAGAGGATTTTTACGTGGAAAAATCCCACACAAGGGGATCAGAAAACCACGACCTACACCTGTAGGATTTTAACTTCACTAACTTGCAATCTCCCTATTACAAGCCACTTTACAATAACCTTATTGCAAAGACTTCAACTAACTTGTGATGCTCTCATCACAAGCCACTCTATAAGTATCCTAGCTACAAAGGCTTTGACTAATTTGTGAAGTTTCCACCATAAGCCACTTTGTCACACTACGGTTACAAAGGATTTTACTTATAACTAAACCTAGCCACAACATAAACTCAGGGAGTTTACGAATTTACAAAGGGATGCCTGATCAATGCTTCTAGCTAAGAAATTTAGGAGATATAATAAGTACAGTCACAAATTTACAACTCAAATAGGACAACAACATGCTAACTTTTGGGAACATGTCTGTAGTTGCGTTCAACTTTGTTCTTGAAGCTCGTGAGGATTGATTTCTCAATTTTTGCAAGAGTCTTGAATGAGAAACAGAAACTTTCAAGTGATGTTTTGCATAAGCTCATTGTATGTACACCTTAATCACATTATGTGAAATGATGTGAGTACTTTAATTGGTTAGAGAATGAGTAGGCACTAGAGACAGTGCAGTGTGGCAGAAACAGTGCAGGCAGTCACTTCGTTTCCAGCTGTGTCCAACTAAATTTGTACCGCTGTGAGGAACCCACAAGAGTATCAGATCCTTGTCTGGGTCCTAGATCCTGAAGCTATAACAATTCACCTTTAGCTGGAATCCGTTAAGCTTGCAGCATATTCCAGTGCAGTCCAAGGAGGTCAGGTTCCCTATCTGGTTCTTAACAGTAAGTTTGTTAGAACATCAAAACATAAGGCAAGAAAATTTAAAACCTATCAATTTTCCCCTTTTTGATGATGACAAACTTAACATTTAGAGTAGTGAGAACCAGATTTAGTAATAGGAAAAACACAGGTCCCCCCTGACTCTTCGTAATACATGTGTACACATATGTTCCCCCTGAGTTGATGGCATGTTATTTATTTCCCCCTTTTGGCATCACTAAAAATCACAAACAGAAAAACAGCACAAAGAAGTCCAACTTAGCTAACTCATGCCACATATGTGCACACAAGCATGATAGGGAATAGAAACACAGAAGTATAATAAAAGAGGATAGAATTGATACTGATAAAACTTTAATATGACTTTATTTGAAAAAGCAAAAAGGCTACATTGGACTTGTTAAAACGGGAGCAATAGTGTTTCATCCCAATCCACATAAAAAAAAAAGAAAACAAAAACATCTACCAAGACATCAAAGAAAAAAAAACTTAACAAACATTTCCAGAATCTAGTCACTGAAGGGGTACTTACGGGGCACTAGGAGTAAAAGGTTTGGTAGCTGCAGCAAGTGTTTGGAGAACGAGGTCTGTTTGGTCATTTGCTAACTTTTGCTCATTGAGCAGTTCTACTTTCCGGTTCTCTAATTGTGCCCTGAGATCAGCATTTTCCTTTGTCATACAAGCCACTTCATCATTTGACAACGGAACCCCTTGGGAACGCTTGCCTTCTAGGATATCATTCCTGGCCTTCAACCGACGAATTTCCTTAGCTGCACTATTTTGAGAATTTATAAGCTGTGAGACGGTTGATGTACTTCCTACCCCCCATTATTTTCCATGCACTCGCATTCTTCCAAAGTTGTCTGTGAGAAAGTCTGCTTCCTAGTTCCCACTTTGCTCGTCCCTACTAGGAATTTAAATAATTTCAGCACTGGAGTAAGAAGGAACCGATAGGGAATGCCATGATTACCATCTTTGAAGGTGGAAACTTTTTGCATATGTTCAATCATAATTGCAGGCAAACTCACAAGAGTAAAACTATCCAGTTGCTCCATCAAGAATAGGTCAGACTTAGAAGTCACTGACCTCTTCTCAGCTCGAGGCCATAGAACTTTGCTAACCAATTCAAACAGCAACTGATAGACAAGGAGTATCTCTTTCTTATGGTTATAGTCCCCTTTTTGGTTTGCATTATCTTTTACCACGGCATTTCTGAAGTTATACTGACGCACATCTTTTACACTGGGCACACTAGTTGTAGGAACTTTTAAATTCTCTCCAAGCAACTTCACATCGAACACAATGTCCACTCCATTGACCAAAGCACAAATGTGGTCAGTCTCAATGGTAAAGAGGCTAGCAAAGAAGCTTTGTACCTCAGCCTCATATTCCTTAGGGGCATCAATTTGAAATAGATGTGCCCAGTGTTGAAACTCGACCATTTCCAGAATTTGGCGCACACCAGCCATCTCAGAGATTGCTGGGTCAAATGTATGCCCCATCAGAACTTTTTGATGCCTCGGGCGTTCAGAGCCAAGACTGACTTCACTTCGCATTCTCTTCACAGAACCAGGTTCTTCAAAAATTGTAGAATTGCATTTGCTAGACTTCTTTCCCCTGAATTTTCTTTTTTCTTGGATTTGACCAGCACATCCTCATCAGACATTGAGAACTCACTCACCACCTCCTTCATCCTGGACTTAGAGGTTGACCATTTCTCTATTGAGGTTACACAAAGAGAATACGGTTTAGGAAAATGATAAGAGTTAGAGTATGAGATCAACTAGAACTCTTTCACTATGGAAGAGTAGCATCTATATCCTAGTTAATCTCTAATTACTAACTACTTAAATATCAATGTTGTTCTCTTTTACAGGTAATGCACATAAGCAGAAGTTAAACGTGAATTGAGAGCAAAATAGCAAGGCAATTTTGCAAGCAATTTATGTGTGATTCAAGCGTGCAATCCTGAAGCTACTTGAACCAAATAGAAGAACCAAGTCCAAGTGTCTATCGTTTATTCTAGTTCAATTGTAATAGGTGATTTTACATTGTACCTTTCAGCTTTTATAAAAGAAATTGTATTAGGTACTTAGAGGTTTCAAGTTAGAGCTAACTTGAAGTTGTCGCAATAGTTGAGGTTGTGTGCTACAACAGGATTAGAGTTAATCCTAGGTTTACAAAAGAGTTTTTGTAAATACAGTTTATGGCTCAGTGATTTTAGTGGAAGTTTGGGAAAATCCTACTGAGTAGTAGGTCGTGGTTTCTTCACCTTTTGAGCCAGGTGATTTCCACGTAAAAATCTCTATGTTTTTTATTTTCTGTACTTATTACTCCGCAAACTGTTGTAGTTAGAACACATAGAAGAACCGGGTCCTTCTATAATCAAGTTAAGCAAAAATTGGGTACCACACAAATCATCCCACACCTCTTGTATGGTATTGAAGTATAAAACATCAATTGGTATCAAAGCAGATTATTCTTGAAGAGGTTAACACCTTAGGAACATATCAAGATGAGTGCACCACCTGGAAATTGGGAAGGGCAATCCACTGTTAGGCCCTCGCTCTTTAATGGTTAGTAATATTCTTGGTGGACGAACAGGATAAGAGACTACATAATAGGAGACAATTATGAACTCTGGGACATAATCACTTATGGTCCTATGGCTACTACAAAGAAGAATGCTGAAGGAGTGGGCGTGCCAAAGACAAAAGCTGACTGACTGTTGAAGATTTGAAGAAATGGGAAAAGAATGCCAAGGCCAAGAAATGGCTTGTGTGTGGATTGGGTCTAGACGAGTACATCAGGTTTCAAAGTTGTACCACTGGTAAGGAGATATGTGACACTCTACAAATGGCTCATAAAGGAACTCCTCAAGTAAAGAGATCAAGAGGAACATTGTTATATTCTCAATATGAGAATTTCACTATGAAGGAAGGAGAAACTATCCAGGAGATGTACACAAGGTTCAAAACACTAACAGATGAACTTAAGTATCTTGGAAGAATTATCCTTGAAGAAGACAAGGTTGAGAAAATCTTGACAAGGGTCTTGCCAGTAATAAGAGAAAGCAAAATCACTGTTATTCAGGAGTCAAAGAACATTGCTACTCTCAAGTTGGATGAGCTTATTGGAAATCTCACTGCCTATAAATTGAGAAGACAAACCATGAAAATTGATACACCCAAGAAGGAAAGGATCCTGGCTCTCAGAATAGCTGAAGGAACAGATCTAGAGGATGATGAAATGGCCATGATCACAAGGGATTTCAAGAAGTACCTGATGAGAGGAAAGGGTTCTTACAGAGGTACAACCTTCAACAAACTAAGGGCTCCAAAGGAACAGATCAATGAGGGCTGCTACAAATGTGGCAAGACTGACCACATAATCAAGAATTGTCTTCAGTGGAAAATCGAATGGAAGAAGGAAAGGGTTGAACGTAGGAACAGGAAGAAGGAATAAGTTCAACCTAAAAGGAACAAAGGATCAACAAAAGGTATGGTTGTTGCTTGGGGAGAAACCTCAAATGAGGATTCAGAAGATGAAGCTGGAGATGAACGAGCACTTATGGCCATTGGAGAATCAGATGATGAACAAGAGGTAAGTGTGATTCATCTCAAAGACAAGATTAAATTTTTGTCTAAAGAAAGGTTATCTGAATTAGTGTTGGACTTCATTGATGAGTCTGAGGTAATAAACAATGAGAAGGAACAATTGTCTAGGGAGTGTGTGATCTTAAAAGGCAAGTGTAAAAATCTAGAATCTAGGGCTAGTGAGAGTGATAGTAAAAATACTGAGTTGAAGAACCAGGTTCGTGAACTTGACAATAGTATCTTAGAACTTAGATCTGAAAATTTAAAACTAAAATTAGGAATAGGTAAGAAGAAGGTTGATCACACACATATTACCTTAGAAGAAAATCAAGGAAAAATGAAGGATTAGTTGTACAAGAAAGATGAACAAATAAGAGTCTTAAAAATGACCTAGGGAAGGTAAAGCATGAACTAGACAGAACTTGCAAATGGAATAAGTCTTCTGATGCACTATCTTGACTACAAGAACACCACAGTAGCAACAAGAGAGGACTTGGCTATGGGACTCCAACACCTAAGTGGGATCCCAAAAGCAAGTACATCACACTTCCGGAAAACTGCATACACTGTGGCAAGACTGGTCATTACAAAAGTGAATGTATTGCAAAAGAAAAGGCCAGTCAAAAGAACAAAACCTTTGTTCAAGAGAAAAACAGGCTGCGTAGAGGGGCCAAAAGGAATTTAATTTACCCCTTTGCCTATAGAAAGGGACCCAAACTAGTTTGAGTTCCTAAGACTAATCCCTGATTTCGTTTTGCAGGTCCAAGTGAAGGGGAGAAGCCAAATATGGTACATGGATAGTGGCTGCTCAAAACATATGACTGGAAGTAAGAACCAGTTCCTTTCACTTGAGGACTTAAAAGGAGGTATCTCCTTTGAAAATGGGAAGAAAGGTGAGATTATTGGGGTTGGAAAGGTAGGTAAGACATACTCACATTCCATTGAGAATGTCTACTTGATAGATGGCTTGAAATATAGCCTAATCAGTGTATCACAACTATGTGACAGAGGTAACTTGGTAGCATTCACCTCTACTAAATGCTTTGTGATTAATCTTACCATTGACAAGATTGTTTTGCAGGAAAAAAGGAATTAACAATATTTACATTGTAGATTTGTCCACTCTTTCAGAGTGAACGCACTTGTTTGAGTGTGTTGGACAATGATCCCCTCTTGTGGCATAAAAGACTTGGTCATGGAATTTTAAATCAACTCTACAAATTAGTCTCCAATGACCTGGTGATAGGATTACCTAACATCAAATTCAAGGAAGTCAAAGTTTGTGAGGCTTTTGCAAGGGCAAAACAGGTAAGATCCTCTTTTAAAAGGAAGAAGATGGTAAGCACGACCAGAACGATGGAACTGGTCCATATGGATCTCTGTGGCCGATGAGGACATTGAGTAGAAGTGATAAGAAATATGCGATGGTAGTTTTTGATGATTACTCTAGGTTTACTTGGGTATTGTTCTTAACATCTAAGGATGAAGCATTTGACATGTTCACTGCCTTTGTTAGAAAAACTCAAAAACAACTAGAAAATAAACTTGCATCAATTAGGTCTAATTATGGAACTGAATCTGAAAATGCTAAGTTTGCTGAATTTTGTGATGAGAACGGTATAGAACATAATTTCTCTGCACCTAGGACTCCTCAACAAAATGGAGTAGTTGAAAGAAATAATAGGACTCTTGAAGATATGGCTAGGAATATGCTTCTTTCTAGTAAATTGCTTCATAGCTTTTGGGCAGAGGCTGTAAACACTGCATGTTATATGATAAATAGGTGCATGACCAGACCCCTTGTAGAGAAGACTCCCTATGAGTTATTTAAAGGGAGAAAACTAAATATATCTCATCTTAGGGCATTTGGATGCAAGTGCTTTGTGCATAATAATGGAAAGGACTCCCTAGGTAAGTTTGATCCTAGAAGCGATAAGGGTGTATTCTTAGGATATTCTTCACATACAAGAGAACTTTGTGTGTAGAAGAAAGTATACATGTTGTTTTTGATGAAACTAACATTCTTTCTGAGAGACAGGAACATGAAGATGAATACATTAGGTTGGTAAGAGACTTGAGTGAAGTCACAGCTCAAGCTGAAGATGCACCAAAAAAAGGAACAAGTTCTTCCATCCGGGGCGACCTGACAGGGGGAACTGAACAAATAAGAAATGAATTTAACTTCTAAATGGAACCTGTTCGTAAGCATGTTCCTCAGCAACAACACATGGGAGAAACTCCAAATAGAAATCAGTTGGTTGTGAAACCTTACAAGTGTCAAAGTTCTCATCCCATTGAGAACAACCTTACTGATCCAACTTCTGGAGTTAAAACGAGATCTTAATTAAAGAATATGTGTGCCTTTGATGCATTCTTATCTCTTATTGAACCTAAAAATGTTGCTGAAGCTTTGCAGGATACAGACTGCGTGAATGCAATGCAAGATGAACTCAATCAGTTTGAAAGAAGTCAAGTGTGGCATCTGGTTACAAGACACAAGGACAGGTTAGTGATTGGCACTAAATGGTTCTTTAGAAACAAACTTGATGAAGATGGAATAATTACAAGGAACAAGGCAAGGCTCGCGGTCCAAGGTTATACCCAAGAAGAGGGAATAGATTATGATGAGACCTTTGCTCCAGTAGCAAGATTGGAGGCAATAAGACTCCTCATAGCCTTTGCAGCACACATGGAATTTACCCTTCACCAAATGGATATGAAGAGTGCCTTCCACAATGGCTACTTAAAGGAAGAAGTCTTTGTCAAACAATCTCCAGGGTTTGAAAGTAAGGAGTGTCCAAATCATGTATACAAATTGGACAAAGCCCTATATGGACTCAAGCAGGCTCCTAGAGCTTGGTATGAATGTCTGTCCAAATTCCTACTTAAACATGGCTAGAAAAGAGGTAAGATTGACAATACTCTATTCTTGAGGAAAAAAGGTAAGGATCTACAAGTAGTACAAATTTATGTTGATGACATAAATTTTGGGACAACCACTGAAAAACTGAGTAAGGATTTTGCAAAATTAATGGGGAGTGAATTTGAAATGAGCATGATGGGTGAGCTTAATTTTTTCTTAGGCTTACGGATCAAATAAAACCCTAATAGAACCATGATCCATCGGCAGAAATATGCAAAGGAGTTGATTAAGAAGTTTAAAATAGATGAATCAAAAGAAATAGACACACCCATTGCAATTTCCACTAAATTAGACATAGATGAACTTGGTTCATCTGTTGATCAAAAGTTGTATAGGGGTATGATTGACTCACTAATCTATCTTACTGCTAGCAGAACTTACATATTTTTCAGTCTAGGGCTTTGTGCTCGTTTTCAGGCCAATTCTAAGGAATCCCACTTGACTGCTGTCAAGAGGATACTGAGATATTTGAAAGGCACTACTGATCTTTGTCTTTGGTAACCTAAAGGTAGTAACTTTAATCTAGTAGGATATGTTGATGCTAACTATGTAGGTTTACTTGTGGATAGGAAAAGCACCTCAGGTATGGCTCATTTTCTTGGCTCATGTCTGGTATCATGGGCCATTAAAAAGCAACATTCAGTGGCCCTATCCACTGCTGAGGCTGAGTATGTTGCTGCTGCCTCTTGTTGTGCTCAACCACTGTGGATCAAGCAGTAGCTAATGGATTTTGGCATTGAAATTGGTTGCATCCCTATCTTTTGTGATAACACTAGTGCTATAAGTATGACAAAGAATCCAGTTCATCATAAGAGGACTAGCACATAGATGTTAGACATCATTTTTTAAGGGACAACTATGAGAAATGATTGATTACTGTAGAATTCTGTGCTACTGATAAACAAACTGCTGACATCTTTACTAAAGCACTAAGTAGAGAAAGCTTTGAAAAGAACATGTTAGAATTAGAGATGATTAAGATCACCTAATGGGACCAGCTCAGAATGCATAATGAAATTTTTATTTTTATTTTTTTGGCTAGTAAATCTGGAACTTGTGTAAATATCTAGATTAATTTTTACTCAGTCTCATACTGTAAATAGTATACTCATGTGTTGATATGACTCACTGATCTCTAATAGAATTTTCTCTATTTTGTTAAATTAAGGCATGATCAAGAGAATTCTAAATGAAGAACCTGGTTCATCAGTATTACTTCATCTGAATGACAAGGTATGTTTTCTATACTCTGCACAATTAGAAAATTAAATATTTAAATCACGAGCAGAGTCTTACCAATTTTCAAAACACCAAAAAATTCTATCAGTTTGTTTTTGAACCAGTTCAAACCTTATTAGAATTCTCACCACAAAAATTGCCTAAAATCTAGAGAAGCCTAACCGTTCGTTCAACCTGCAATTTCAGGTTGATTAGATCTCTAATTGACTGCTAAAGTTATTGTTATCCATTAAATGAGTATTTCCCTTTAAATACTCATTACAAATTCCTGCCAGCCTCATAACTTAAAACCGTCAAAAACCTTCTTCTCTGAAAATTGCCTTCTTCTCTAAAAGTTCAATTCTCAAACACTCTCAAGAAATAAGCTATAATGTTGAACCCCCAAGATAACCCTAGAACTCCTCCACAACCTACTCTCTCTGTTTCATCTATCCCTGCTCCACCTAGCATGACTCCCCAACCTAGGAGAAGGCGAGTAAAAATGCTTGCACGCAAAATGCTGGCATCTGGTGCTCTGTCAAAGAAATTGAATGAGAAATTAAAGGCAAGTTAGGCCCAAGATTCTGACTCTGATTCTGATTCGTTCAAATCTTCTAGTGAGGGGGAAGGGCTTGGGTCTTTTGACTTTGAGAAGGCTCAAAAATCCCATTCTAAGGTAAGTTCTTCTTCGGCTGAAAATTTAGAAAATAGGTTTGTCGTGGCTGGGCCTATCAAGGATGTGGAAATACCTGAGTTAGGAAGGAGTGGAGGTAAAAGAAAATTGAAAAAGAAAGAGAGAGAGAGAGGCTGAAAGTGGTGATGTGATGGGAAAAGGGAAAGGAGTGGCTGATTCCTCACCTACTTCTGAATTGCCTATACCAGCTATTTGTGGGGTTTCATAGGAAATTATGAAAGAAAGTGCCAAGAAGTCTGGGGGAAGTGGTTCAGGAGAGGCTGCTGAGGGGTTAGTTAATCTAAGTTCACAGAGAGATGAACCTGTTTCATCAATTGAAGAGACCCTAGCAGACCTTCTGAAAAAGGTAGGTGCCAGTTATGATCCAAAAAAGAGGATAACTTCAACACCAAAAGCCCCAGCACTGATAAACCTTTCAAGAAAAGAAAGGCCTCCTCCCCAGCAACTACTGAAATTTCTTTGCCAAAGGGAAGAGCTACAAGGAGTAGAGTGAAACAGGTTGAGAGTGCATTTAAAAAGGCTTTGGATGAAAGCAATAAAGAGAGGATGGACAAAGGAAAGGGTAAGGTTGCAGAGTCCTCTGAAGTTGCTGAAGTTGAGGAGATGGAATAGGTCCATTAGGAGAAAGATACAACATTTGAGGTTCAGACACCCAAACCCAAAAAGACCAAGACTTCTCCCAAGAAGTCTTTATTTATGTCTAATACTGCTGAACCTGCATTGGCTAAAAGGACAAGGTCTGCAGTTAAAAACAAAGAAGTTACAATCTCTGAAGATGAGGAATGGAGTGGTGAAGAAGAGAATGAGTCTGAGGGTGAACAAGGCAAGTTGGCCATGTTTGGCAAAAGAAAAATTTTGAAGGAAAGATTGTTGAAAGATTTAGTGGAACCAGGAATGGTTCGTTTAGTTGACACCCTAGCTGCTCAGGGCTTGAAGGACATGGTCCTTCAGATGGATGAGAGATTGTCCAGAAATGAATCATTGAATTCATGGCGAATGTTGAGGTCAAAGATGGCAGAGTTACAAGCAAAGTCAAAGGTGTTCAAGTGACCTTTGATGAGGAGAAGCTGTGAGAGATTCTTGACATACCTACTGAGGGATATGATGGCTACACTAGACAAAGATGGCCAAGTATGGATTCCCTTCCTTCTGCTATTTCAATCACTAGGAGATTCTGTGATGTTGAAGAAGTGAATGAGGCCAAGTTTGCGCACAAGAGTGAAATGAAGCCACATCACAAAGTCTTTTTGAGTTTGTCAACAAGTGCCTACTGCCTAGGCAGGAGAGAAGGCATATTGCTAACTATATGGACTTAGTTCTGATGGAATGCCTTGAAAGTGGAAGGAAAGTTAACTGGCATGCATTCATCATCAAGCTACTGGACAGGGTCATCAATGGTTCCAAGGCTCATGCCACCCCTTATAGATTTATTCTGACTACTGTTCTGGGTAGGTGCAATGTGCCTCTAAAGAAGTAGAAAATGGCCACAAGCAAGGATTACTTTGGCATTAATACTCTGCTTTCTTGTGACTATTTAGTCAATGCCATTCCAAATGAACCTGGTTCATCCAAGAAGACACCCATCAACAGTAAAGTCAGGGCTCTTGTTCAGGAAAGTGAGGTCAAGGATGCTGAGATAGATAGGCTAAAGGCTCGTTTGGCAGAGGTTGAATTTGAGATGGATGCTCTCAGAACTGTGCTTACAAAGGAAAAGGAGAAGAATGATGGGATTCTTCACAATGTGCTGAATCTTCTCCAAGCACAAAACCAACCCTCTAGCTCCCCCAGGGAATTTGAGCTTTTGTCTCCTGAACCTCTCTAGTACCTTCAATGACCCAGATTAGGGATTTTATTTCTTTTTGCTCATGTTTTTGAATATTTTTACTTTCTGGTTGTGGATTGTGGTAGCAACATATCCTCTATTAATGATATCTACTGTTTTTCTCTTGCCGACTGTTAGTATTTCCTTGATAGTTTAAATATGTTTGTCTAATTATAGATGATTGATCCATAATTGCACTTGCAGTTTTCTCAGTGGCCATAAGTACTTATTAACATCTAGATATCACACTATGTTTATGCAACTTTTCGATGATGCCAAAAGGGGGAAGAGATATTGTGCTTTATATATTCTGAATATATGATGATTATGACCTAACTAACTTGGTCCTTGATCAAAAGTAATTTTTTCTAAACTTTGTATTGATAAATAAGCTGAGTTCTTACAGGGCCTAAGCGAGTGAAAAGCATAGAGTTTGTTATCATCAAAAATGAGAAATTTATTGGCTCAAGTAAGAGTGAAGTTTTGAAGATTGACAAAAGAACTCAGTCATAGACCAGGTCCATCTTGTGAGGCACAGTAGTGATCAACCTAAACATGTGAGATGCACGTGAAAGAGATAAGACTAACTCATCAGAAGTGATATCTCCTGATCATGATTGAAAATGTTGTATATTGGATAAGGAGAAACACTCCTTATACAAAGAGAACACGGTTTAGGAAAATGATAAGAGTTAGAGTATGAGATCAACTAGAACTCTTTCACTATGAAAGAGTAGCATCTGTATCCTAGTTAATATCTAATTACTAACTCCTTAAATATCGGTATTGATCTCTTTTAAAGGTAATGCACAAAAGCAGAAGTTAACCGTCAATTGAGAGAAACATAGCACGACAATTTTGCAAGCAATTTATGTGTGATTCAAGCGTGCAATCCTGAAGCTACTTGAATCGGATAGAACAACCAATTCCAAGTGTCTATCTTTTAATTCTAGTTCAATTGTAGTAGG
This sequence comes from Nicotiana glauca, assembly GCA_026770625.1. Lineage (NCBI taxonomy): Eukaryota > Viridiplantae > Streptophyta > Magnoliopsida > Solanales > Solanaceae > Nicotiana > Nicotiana glauca. The sequence goes on along the minus strand of MDKF010061911.1, from coordinate 4,863 downwards.
TGATTTTACATTGTACCTTTCAGCTTTTATAGAAGCAATTATATTAGGTACTTAGAGGTTTCAAGTTAGAGTTAAATTGAAGTTGTCGCAACAATTGAGGTTGTGTGCTACAACAAGATTAGAGTTAATACTAGGTTTACAAAAGAGTTTTTGTAAATGCAGTTTTTGGCTCAGTGATTTTAATGGATGTTTGGAAAAATCCTACTGAGTAGTAGGTCGTGGTTTTTTCACCTTTGGAGCCAGGTGTTTTCCACGTAAAAATCTCCGTGTTCTTTATTTTCTATACTTATTATTCCGCAAATAGTTGTAGTTGAAACACATAGAAGAACCAGGTTCTTCTATAATCAAGTTAGGCAAAAATTAGATACCACACAAATCACCCATGTATGGTGTTGAAGTATAAAACATCAAATAAGCGTCTATATGTTGGTAAATAATAAATTGAGTGCTCCAAGATGAGAGTGCTCAACTGCTCCTAATATATTCCAACTACTACTAAATTAATATCTTTAGGAAAAGAAACGAATGGTTCCTTCTACTTTCTTAAGAGTGCTATATGTAGGCAGAATGTTAGGGGGATAGGTACCTCGAGGAGGCAATTTGTGTGGGTAAAGCATAGAACTTTTGTTAATTAAATTGTCAAAAACAAATCCATGGATGCCCGAGAAAATTGTTTTTTTTTTAAAAGAATTTCCACTCGGTTCCAAAAAACGATATTCGCTTTCAAGCCGAATTAGTGGAATGATCGTTCACTATTGAGAATATTAATCTCAAAAAGACGAATATTGTGGTGTTCTAATAGCAGCAGATCAAACAAAAACTTGATAAGCTTATAGAATGAAATTCCGTTGTTTTGCAATAGCTTAACTTTTTTCTTCGCTTCAGCTTTGAGATAATTTTAGCCCTGGGATCCGGCTCAATGAACTCCTTTAGGTGGTGCTTTCTCCATCAACTATCAAAAGTCGCGATGGAAATCTTACTTTAGGGGATACATCGCTCTCTACCATAACTAAAAATTAATATTGCGACGAGACTGTTGAGTTATCAGGGTTTAATCAGTTCGTCCAAGCTGCCCTTTGCTGATCAACCCAAATAATTTCCAAGGGAATTTAAATTATGTTTTTTTACTGGACTTTTGTAGTTTAACCTCTCATAGTAAATTAGTTATTATTTTTTATAAAATGACCAATTAATATTTGTGGTATAGATTTACTTATGATTATCATACATGACTAACGTAAATTCTTTTACACGGCCGTGCATAAAACATGTATTCTTTTCAAGATATATATGTTGTCTTATAATAGTGGTCCATCAGCCTTTATAAGGGTTGAACAAATAAAAGTTGTTCCATGCAATACAAGTGGTCCTTGTTGAGTACGAGAAACAAGTTGTCTCCCCTGTAAAGATACTTGACGACGCACTATAAAAACCAAAAGTTTTAGATCAATTAACGGGGACCATGACATGCAAGAGGAGATCAGGCATGCTAGACTAAAATACAGATGTATAGTACAGTAACAAATGGTTTCAAAATCCTTACAAATTTCCATATACCAGGCTTTAAGTTGGGGACCATGTAACGCACACCAATTAATATTAAGTTACAAGAAAAACAATCTAAGAAATAAATAAGATGGGAGAAAACAGATTTAAATTCATTTATTAGTTTTATTCTTAGTACTTGGTAATAGACATTAATCCGTAAATTCTGTAAAACACTCAAATTTAACATCCCCATTTTATCTGGATGGTAATCAGTTTGGGAACAATATTAAACCATTGGCAGACAGTGGTGCCAATATTTTCTCTTACAATTTATGTATTACGGTTGGACCTCTGCTTAACCCCTCCCAAAAAAAATGAAAAAAGAACGAGGAGTTGTAGACGCCCTTTCCAAAATTGTATTCGTAATTGTACAGATGTATTAAAGCTAAGAGAAACACAAGATTCTACTTCTCAATTACTCCCTCCGGTCCAAATTAAGTGATTTTTTTTTGGATGTTTTCACACAAATTAAGAAATCCACCTTTTAGCATTAATTAGCAATAGAATTGACCATATTAACCTTTACTATCTCACATAAACACTCCTAATACATATTCCAACACTATTTACTCCAAGGACAATGTAGGAAAAAAAATAATTAACTTATTCTTGAAATCTGGAAAAATCACTTATTTTGGACCACAAGAAAAAGGCAAAAAAATCACTTATTTTGGCACGGAGAGAGTAATTGCTTATACCACTAACTATGCAAATTTTGTCTTATTTGTCAATTGAATACTCCTTTTATTCAAATTTTGTGAACCTATTTCCTTTTTGATCCGTTCAAAAAAGAATGACCCATTTCTAAATTTGGTAACAATTTAGCTTAAACTTACAATTCTACCCTTAATGATAAGCTTTTATAAACACACAAATAATCTGGGCCCCTTTTTGACTTGTTTAGGACCACAAATTTCAAAAGTTTTCATTTTTCTTAAACTTCGTGCCCAGTCAATCAAGTTCACATAAATTTGAACGAAGGGAATATTAGCCCGACAAAATAAGATGTATATTTGACTTCCTAAATTGGTTTAATTTCTTCTTTCCCTAAAAATTATGAGTATAAAATTCTTTTTATTTTCTGCACTTTCTTTCAATTTTAATCATTCCAACAGTTTATTTTCGAATCATTTCTTCACGGGAAAATGTATAAAAAGCTCAATACGCAAGAAAGCTAGAAAAAATGGAATATCTGTACAAGATTAAAGTTTAAATTTACTTAACATTAAATTATATAAATGAAATTTGGACAGGTTGGAGACTGTAGCTTGAACGAAGAGAAAATGATGTACGGTTGGAGAAGAACAGAATGAAGATTTTACTTCCGGGAGTAAAGATTACTATAAATAAACAAAAGGGTAAAAGATGAGAGGCTAAATCGGGCAAAACATGAATGTTCTCATGTCTATTCTAATTTTAGTAATTTTCTTTCATTATGGCCTCTACTGGCTTCACCCAGTGACTGTGAGAAATTGCTCAATTAATATCATCTCTCATGTATTGGAGTTGTTAAGTTGTCTTTACTTCAATGCGAGACTTTATGGCACGAATACAAAATTAGTCGGATCCCAATACAAATATCAAATGCATGGTAGAAAATCAAACAAATTATTTTCCAAAAATGATGTCAGTTCTTTTTTATAATATGAGCATCATTGTTGTGGCCAGCTTCTTCAGATTCTTCTTTTCATGAAAGTCAGTATTAATTCCTTAGTGATCTTTCTTTCTAGTTTGAGCCTTTTTGTTGTCCGCTGTACAATAATAGAATGCTACTATGCTATCTATAACCAAGTATGGTAACTTCTTTAGATTCTCTCAATTAGTCGTTGTCATATTCATTATAGTAGTTCATATGCCTCATTAATTTTTTATTTTATTCTTTTGAGAATAATACAAGAAGAGAAACCCTAAGGAAAAGAACAACACATATATATACCTATCTATATTAGGAGCCACTTTAGGAATTATATATTGAAAAGGGAAGAACATCCGAGTTAATCATGAAACTCATGTACACATACTCTGGGGCAAAGCTATGTGTGGCCAAAGTTGACCATCCTTTTTCGAAAAATTATACTGATGTATAAGGTAAAATATTACTTCTTATTGATCAAAACTAAACTTTGAACACCCTTGCATAGCCCAAAACCAAACGATTTTCAAAATATTGAATTTTTTGACTTCGCAACTACATATACTATGTGATTGAGATGTATGTCAAATGGACGACCGCATAACAGTTATCCGATAAAAGAATGAAATAAAATAATTTAAGTAATATACACGGAGAGTATTTTTTTTTTATAGTATTGGTTTAATTTAATAAAATATAATAGGTTGTTACCCTATTTTCACGCTACCACATTAGCTTGCTCGGAATAGCTACTTGTTAGTATTATTGGTTTTTATATACGTGAACACACGTAAATTTTTAATCAATTATCTAAATAAAAATATAACAAATTAAAATTATTAAAACGCTATATAAAAGGAAAAAGACATTTTGTAAAGCAATTGCTATGAAAAATGCAATAATTATTTAAGAACTCTACTTCCCTCGATAATATGATGGGTGAATTTTTTTTAAAAATCAAACTGTGTATAAAGAAAGAATATGTTTACGCTTGTCTTTTAAAATACATACACTGACATTGAAATATATAAGATAGTTAAACTTGTTAGGGAACCTATGTTGTGAAAGGTCATTTCAGTGTTAAAGTATTTAAATATTCATCTTGATAATAATTGTTGATATTATTTTTTGATGAGTCAAAATAAAGAAATATTTCTCTTTCGCCGGTGAATTTAATAGTCATATCCTATTTAGTTGATCGACAATATTCATTTTTGCTATATACGAAAATTCTTTCCATCATGTATTTTGCACAATTTATATTTTATTTAATGATAAAAGTATTTTTTCTTATTACGCAAACTAACTGATCTAAAAAAGAGAGAAAATGATCATCTCTTATTATATGCTTTTACCCATGCCTGACATGAAGCAAGAAATCTTTGAATGCTAAATTTGTCGTTGTTCTCATATTTTTGTTAGCAATTTTTTTTTATTTGATGCCATGATTTTACTAAGCTTAGATTTATAGTTTATATTCTCATACATTTTGGAGTATCGATAGTACATAATGAAAATTACCTCCAAAAATTGTTACTTTTTACAACAAATTATAAATTCCTATCAAATATATATCATTACTAACGCGCGCATGCGTGCGCGCGCGCGCACACACACACACACATATATATATATATATATATATATATATATATATATATATATATATATATATATATATA